>VWZX01007813.1:2502950-2583554 GCA_013399015.1 Galbula dea
GTGTAGAGAACTTAAATTGCTAGTGAAAGAATATAAATGTCTTGCTTCATTTTTTTTATGTGGGGTAGTTGTGTATCCTTTTAGCAGTATGTAGTAAAAGCTGATTAGTGTGTTGGTCTACTTTCATATATCCACAAAATATAAGTTAAACGTTTGCAAAGTTCTGCTTAAAGGAATGACTCTGCAAATGTGCATTTGTAACATGAGTTTAGTTTTTTCTGTGTATGACAAAGTACTCTTCCTGTCTTAGACTTCATGTAATTCCTGATCATGAAACTTTGAATCCTGCCACCCTTTGGAACCCCTGTAGGACACTGCACTGTTCAGATTTCTGTTCCCTCCCAGAAAGCTGGTCTGGGATCGTGGTGTTCTGTATCAGGGAAAGACCATTACTTTGGAAATGAGTGCATTTAAAAATAACTCTTCAGGTGTGGATAGTGTCACTTAGATTTGTGTCAGTTTGAGTGTACTAATGATACCTCATTCAAATCTGTGTAGCATTTTGTAATATGAGTATCACAGTATGTTTGCAATACAGAGGAAATGTGCACCTTGTTTCTTAATGCATATGTTAGTAGCCTTTGATGCTTCCTCTTACTGTGTTGGAATTGGCTGGAATGCTTGTGAGGCCAAATCCATGAACACTATCATCATGCATTGATTTAAAAAGTGCTTACATGTATTTTAGACTTCTGGTTTAACATCAAGTTTTTTGCTATTTAAAATGACAACTTAATTTGATATTGTTCTGTTTTAGACATCCTTAGCCACACGTTTTTCCCAAGAAACATTTGGGAAACAGTACAAGCAAACCATAGGATTGGACTTCTTCTTGAAAAGGATAATGTTGCCAGGTAAGAGAATAAAAAAACCTAACATTGAAAGGTTGGGCAGGAATAAGACTTTCAGAAACAGATTATTTGAAGTAATGTATGCTAAACAAGCATAGTACAGTGCTTTTTATGACAAAGTTAATTAGGTTATTGAGAGAAAATTTTGTTAGTACATTTTGCCAGATGCCAGAGGTATGCATTTGCAACTTAGATTTTCAAGTAAAACATTGAATTGAAATAAAAGGAATGCAATCTGTAGTCATGTCTTTTATTATCTCTGCTTGAGTGTGCTTGCTGTCCATGTGGATAGTGTAACATACAACAGTGAAATGGAACTTTATATATATTAGTTGAGAAAGTATGTGTGTGTTGAGAGAAATATATTTTTTTTATTTTTAAATGAATTATACAACTTGTATTTGAGTTGTCTGAGAGAGGCATAATGCAGCTATGGAATCGCAGTGCTCTAATACATGAATGCTGTTTTATGCAAGGCAGCATGAAATTGCTGGCATTTAATAGACCACTAAAATTTAGGGTCCCTTGGTACTCATAAAAATACAGTTTGAGCATTCAAGATGTTTCACTTCACGACGGCAAAGAAACTATTTAGATGCCAGTTGCAGCACACTCAACGGAAAATGCAATGAAATAATTAAAAAAGAATAGTTGCTGGCAGAAGTTTCTCTCCAAACAATTCAGGTCTTGAAATAAGTATTTTCATTTATTTGTGGTTACTCAGTTACTGAGAGTGAAAGTATTTAATTAAATGCATTTTCTTTTGGCTTCAGAAATTAGAAGTTAGAAAAAAATATGTGTAATTTTAAAAAGTTGTAGAGAGATTTGATGAATCTGATGCAAGTTTTGTACTTCTGGGTTTTTTTCCTTGTGGAGGGTGGGGAGGGAAGCAAACTGAGAAATGAAGCATTTTAGCTATAAACTGAAGTTGTAAGAATATATATACAGTTCTTGAACTTATTTTGTTAAAATTATATTGCCAATAATTTCTTGATTATGTTTATATATTTTCTTAAGTGAAACATAATNATAGTTGAATGAATGTTTGCCTATTCATTCTAGAGCTTTAATGCTAGAGCTCTGATGATCACGTTTTCATACAGAAAAAGAGTAAGTTACCTTTTCTTCCTGTCTACATTTGACATTATTAGCATAATTTAGATCTTTATTGTAACCATTCCATTAATAGAACTTCCCTATTCTTGTTTTCCAGAACTATTGGCATTATTTTGCTGTTGCATCCTTAACTAAGTGTGTTCTAACAGCAAATTCTAATAACAACTGATGTGACTCATCTCTTTGAGTCTTAAAGAATGGAAAACTAGCAAAAAAATACCCTTCTTACAGATTTTGAATTTTGTCAGGGTTTTATGAGGCAGTTAGGCTTTTTTTTTTCTTCTATATGTAAATGCATATTTAGATTTCCTTTTTTTTCTGCAGCTTCTTTGTTTTTATCTTTTCAGATGTGAACAAGAGATTTGTAAGTGTATGTCACTAATTTAATGTAGGGTCTATTTTATGTGTGACATTCATTTTTGATATTGTATTTATGAATGCAAACTTCTGTATTCTTTATAATTGCCCCCCCCTTCCCCCCCCCNGCTGGAATGCTTGTGAGGCCAAATCCATGAACACTATCATCATGCATTGATTTAAAAAGTGCTTACATGTATTTTAGACTTCTGGTTTAACATCAAGTTTTTTGCTATTTAAAATGACAACTTAATTTGATATTGTTCTGTTTTAGACATCCTTAGCCACACGTTTTTCCCAAGAAACATTTGGGAAACAGTACAAGCAAACCATAGGATTGGACTTCTTCTTGAAAAGGATAATGTTGCCAGGTAAGAGAATAAAAAAACCTAACATTGAAAGGTTGGGCAGGAATAAGACTTTCAGAAACAGATTATTTGAAGTAATGTATGCTAAACAAGCATAGTACAGTGCTTTTTATGACAAAGTTAATTAGGTTATTGAGAGAAAATTTTGTTAGTACATTTTGCCAGATGCCAGAGGTATGCATTTGCAACTTAGATTTTCAAGTAAAACATTGAATTGAAATAAAAGGAATGCAATCTGTAGTCATGTCTTTTATTATCTCTGCTTGAGTGTGCTTGCTGTCCATGTGGATAGTGTAACATACAACAGTGAAATGGAACTTTATATATATTAGTTGAGAAAGTATGTGTGTGTTGAGAGAAATATATTTTTTTTATTTTTAAATGAATTATACAACTTGTATTTGAGTTGTCTGAGAGAGGCATAATGCAGCTATGGAATCGCAGTGCTCTAATACATGAATGCTGTTTTATGCAAGGCAGCATGAAATTGCTGGCATTTAATAGACCACTAAAATTTAGGGTCCCTTGGTACTCATAAAAATACAGTTTGAGCATTCAAGATGTTTCACTTCACGACGGCAAAGAAACTATTTAGATGCCAGTTGCAGCACACTCAACGGAAAATGCAATGAAATAATTAAAAAAGAATAGTTGCTGGCAGAAGTTTCTCTCCAAACAATTCAGGTCTTGAAATAAGTATTTTCATTTATTTGTGGTTACTCAGTTACTGAGAGTGAAAGTATTTAATTAAATGCATTTTCTTTTGGCTTCAGAAATTAGAAGTTAGAAAAAAATATGTGTAATTTTAAAAAGTTGTAGAGAGATTTGATGAATCTGATGCAAGTTTTGTACTTCTGGGTTTTTTTCCTTGTGGAGGGTGGGGAGGGAAGCAAACTGAGAAATGAAGCATTTTAGCTATAAACTGAAGTTGTAAGAATATATATACAGTTCTTGAACTTATTTTGTTAAAATTATATTGCCAATAATTTCTTGATTATGTTTATATATTTTCTTAAGTGAAACATAATAATCTTTTCAGACTGTTCCTGCATTCACTGTTTTGCTCTACTTTTTTTATTATCTGGTGAGTGATAAAGTAACAAATTTCAGTGCTTATTTCTCCATAAAATCAACAGAATAATTTTTTTATTGTCCTGCTCATGCCTCTAAAAATACCAGTGTGCATAATACTTAACAGCAGTACTTACAAGTGGAATGTGTACACAAATCATGCAGTGTGCATGCTGAGAACTTGTATTTTGCAAGTTTTTTTCCAGCTGTTAAGAGTACAGAAGCTATTAGTACATTACTGGGATTCTAAATATTCTTGTTGAGTGGAAGATTTGGAAAACTATCAACTACTGATTCATTCATGTTTTACTTTTTTAGTTTATTTTGTAATAAAATCAGAATGTGGATGAAAATAGCACCAAAACACCAACAAAAGTCTGTACATCTATTTTCCTCATTTCTCATTAGCAAAATAGTAACGTTCATGGAATGTATTCATACTCAAGAAGAAATGTTTTTCTGTAGATTGTCATTCTGATTTTGCCTATGCCTATATATGTGTTTAGGTATATATGGATTTCTGTGTTTATAGGTAAGCTGAACTGGTGGTAGGGAGTGAGAGGAAAGGAAGAGGGAGGGAGGTAAAATTTCTTAATACTGGAGTGGGAAACATTACTTAAGTAAGAGGATTTTTCTAATTTCTTCGTTAGTTCTGGGTTTGCTGAGCTGCTGTGTTTACTTGAAATGTTAATTCATACCATTGCACAGAAATTATAATGTGTATATCAGCAGGTTGATTTCTCTTATTTAGTATGAAAATTGATGAATACTGATGGTTTAGTAACTGAATTTTTTCTTCTTTGAATGTAAGGAAAAATTTCAGAAGTTAGGATTACTAACTAATTTATAGAATTGTATAGAAGTTTATACTAGAAGTGCATTTTTGCTTGTAAAATAAAGTGCTGTTTTCCTGTTTTTTGGCTTTTTTAAAATAAAAGCTGTAATTGTCTCCAGTTGTTTTAGTAACTGATGCAGTTTTGCAGTGAAAAAAGTCAGTATTTTACATGGTAAAGCAATATAGCTTAATACCAATACTAAATCCTTTGATAAATTTTAAACAATATGACTTTTAGTTTTCAACTGCTGACAAATTCTCTTCAAGCAGTTTGTGCAAAATATTTTTTGAAGTACAAATAACTTTTCAGTCTATTGATGCAGTATCTTGTATAGTCTGGATGCAACCACCGTGCAGATTTTACTGCTCAAATCGTGTATCTGTTAGTCAGAGGGGCTGCTCATAGAGATTCTTAAAATTCTTAATCAAATACTTTTAGGAAGGTTGTGGATGCAGTTCAGTGAACAGAATTCTTCTGTCAGAAGAATTTTTTTAAAGTTGTCAGTGCAAAAATTGGGCAGACTTGTGTTTTTAGTTCCATCTTGACTATGCAGCACTTTAAGGTTAACTAATGCACCGAGTATACTTCTGCAGGATCATTGCTGAATCAGCTCAGTGGCTTCAGTTCATACCAAAACCAGGCTAGATGCCTGCACTGTGTTGCCTCAGTTATTTTAACTTTGCTCTTGTGTGTGTTTTCTACAGAGTGAAGAAGTGCTATTGGTTTTTTGTTCTTTATCAGTGTATTACATACATGGGATTTTTCAGTTATTTTTATTGACATGTTAAACTTGTTTATAAGAGCTGCCTTATTATGCATGGTTTATTTTTGTTTTGTTATTCTCCAGCTTGTGTGTTCATCTTAAATCTATGAAAAAATAGAAGGTTTTGAACTCTGCAGAAACTTCTTGTGCTACTATCATAATTAAACATTTGCTAGGCAAATTGTCTAGAGTTTTTCCATCTGTTGGAATAATCCTAACATACTTCTTTCTCCCCCAAAATCAATCTGAGCACAAAGCAAATATTGCAGGACCTAAATGAAAAAAAGGGAAAACAAACCATTTTGCAGTGCAGATGATCAGCATGAATTTCAGTAGTTGGTGAAATCTTAATTAGAACCACTTCACCTTAAATGAACATTCCATTTTTTTTCTTCTGTTAGTGAGGGAAAGTAAATAATTCATAATGCTGGATTTTAAAGTGGAACATCACTATTAGACCATTTAACTTCCTGCATTAGAGTTTCTCAGATGATTTTACACAATTATCCAGATGCTGAGCCCAGTGTGCTATGCACGATTACCACTCTTAGGAGGAAAAAAATGAGTTGTAAACTCCTAAAATTAGGCATCTGAAAATTGTTTAATTTGAAAGTGATGATATTTATAAAGCTTTTTTTTTTTCAAATAGCTGGCATGAATGACATGGTAAATTTCCTGTAGAATACATACAACCAAGTTAGAGATGGAATACTGCAGCACAGTGAACTTTTAGTTTGTTTACCCACTGAGGATGCATAGTTGTTTCGGACTGTGGTTTGACCAGTTTATCCATGCAAGATGCTTTATGGATGACCTTCCTGCATTGTTTGCAGTCACTTATGTTCTAGGCTTCAAAAATAATTATTACATATTAAATGCACTGTCAAAACAAGTAAGCTTTTTATTCTATGAAAGGTTGGGGTGTTTATGATGTATTTACTAAGCTCCACGTGGGAAGTCTTTATCTTTGTATTAGATAAAACTTAGTGTAGCTTAAAAGTACTGTGAATAGATTCTCACATTCATCTTTATGTATTTAAGGCCAAAGTATCAGGTCAGGAAATCTGCACTTTTAACCAAATTGAAGCAACATGTATCATAAAAATACAATGTGGTATACTTAATGCCACAAGTAGTATATATTCAGCTGTACAGTTCTAATTTGATGTTTATATTCACCGAGTGGTGGGATATGTTTCTGTGGAGCACAGTCACTTGCATAGCTAATGTGAGTCTGTTAGGCATAAATTGATAGCTAAATAGACCTCACTGTATAAAATAGAATTGTTAATAACATAATTTAATTAAGACTGCGTCTTTCTCAACAGCCCAAAATATTGTTCTTTTTCACTTGACTTTCAAAATTGTTGTGATACAGAATTTGTTGCTTTTTTTTTAATCTAGAAATAAAATTAATAGGCAGTTATGATTATTTGTGAGTATGTAGGATTGTTATTAGCATATAAGTCATGTAAGTTGCATGTAGATTAGAAAAAAAATCATCAGACCTTACTGTATTAGAGTTTGGAAATTCCATGTAATCTGTACAGTTTTGAACAGTTCTCACCATGCAAAATGAGCCAAATTGTACTTTAATTAATGTTTGTATGCATGTGGTGACATACATTGCTGTTTGTGTATGTTTAGTTTGTGGGTTTCTGAGTTGTTAGTTTGCAGAATATATGTGACTTGTAGGATATTAAATATTCTGTATTGACACTGAATTTTTTGTTACTTGGTTTTTGAAAACCTGTTAACAGGTTTTTCTAACATAGGTGAGACTGTTTGGAGGAATAAGGATGAACTATTTTTGGTGTAGATTCTTTGAGGATAAAATTACATAAATCATGTCCAATTTAGTTGCTTTCTTTGGGGTGGTGGGTAGAGGAAATAATAAGAGTTTGCATCGTCAACTTAGACACGTGTCTGTATTTCCATTTTTTAATATGTCACTATGTAATTCTTTAACTAGTATAGTATAGTGCAAAGAGTATCTCTTCCAAAATACAGTTAAACTGCAGATCTCTGCTTCTAGATTTGTAAAGAAAAATTGGAGGGATTTGGAAGGAAGGGACAGAGAGTATCAAATAATGTGGTTAAGGTGGCATTAATTGTTATTGTCCTTCAATTCCAAGTGCTGCACTACAGAACTTTCTCTGTAAAGTTTTACATGTTTCTTCAGTGAATTATGTTATATAATTTCTAGTCAGGAATGTTATACTTTATGCAATTCCAATTATTTTTTTAATATTAAATACATGAGCTATAGATTTACTGCACCTTAATGACTTAGCTGGACACAGGTGACTTTTTTCTAAGTGATACAGTCATCTTTGTGTCAAAATTTAGTTACTATTTTTTGTATACTTGTAAAAAGCTGTTGCCATTGTTATGCTAGAGCTCTGTTACCTGCCATGATAATCTGTCTTTACCTTTTGTTTATATCTAATTTTTTCTGGTTACACAATATCTGTATCATTTTCTTTTTCAGGAAATTTCAATGTTACTCTTCAAGTGTGGGATGTAGGGGGGCAAACAATAGGAGGCAAAATGCTTGATAAATATATTTATGGAGCTCAGGTACAGTATAAATGATTGTATCTATAGTAGTTATATAAAATTTGTGAAAGTGTTCTTAAAATGATACATACCTTGCAGGTTGTTGTTTTGTAGATCTCAAAAATATTGAATCTCTGCTTAACCTAAGCTTAATTTTTATAAAGACACAAGTCTAATTTTGGTATATATTTAATTTTTTGGAGCTGCTTATAAAGCAAAACAAAGGTGCACTTCTGTAGATCTGAGTAACTCTTAAGAACAGATTATGTTTCCATGCTTTGTCTTGAGTTAAGAAAAGCAATCATAGTAAATTGTAAAGGCTATTTGGATATCCACATGGTAGATATGGTGGCTGCTTTTAGAACAGATACCTCCTGGGGGGAGAAAGTAGAAGGAGGAAATTAAGAGCAATCCTGCACCATTAAACTCATACATGCAACTGGGGTTATAAGAGGGCAAACGAAAGGAGGCAGCCAGGTACTTTTGCAGAACTCCTATACAATGGAAATTAAATTTATCTTGAGGTTAACTAAGCAACTTAAAGTGAATGGTAGGGGTCAGTAAGAACTAAATATTATAACAGTATCTTGAGTTAAAAGGTGATCTAGGAATATATACTGTACACCAAGCTTCTTAACGTGAGTGAGCATAAAATGTACTGTGTTCTTTAATTTGGAGTTTCTAATGACAACAATATGTGTAACATTTTTTATATAATGTTACATTTATCTGAAAAGAAAACAAAGGCACCTGTTTTTTGCCCAATACTTTAAACAGTAGGAATATGGAATCCTTAAACTTTTATTGGACAGAAACTTTGTACTAATAAGTACAGCATTGGAGTGGCTACGTAAGGAGATTAGGATTTATTAGTTAAGAGGATAAAGACAGACTCATCAGTTTAACATTTTGTCACTTTCAGAAAATGTCTACATGATTTTAGCTGTTGCAGCTGCTTTATAGCAGTCTCTTATTTTTTAATAAAAAACATTTTGCTGCCCTGTAAAGTTCTACCAAGCAACAGCAGAAAGTGCCTTCCATGACAGAGGGAATTTGATCAATCACAAATGGTTGCCATATGCCCAAAGTAAACTCAAGGAAGGAAATAAAAGGCTATTAACTTTTTCTGTAGTGAATTTGATGATAAACTTAGGAGTTTCTTATCAGCAATAGCAGGTCAAAAAGTTAATACGAGTGCCCCAAAGTAAGGAAAAAGTTGATATTAGTAAGCCTAAAGTTACAAAAGTTTGATTTGTAGTCATTCTGACTACATTAACAAAAAAACCCCTCTACATCCAATCTCTTCTCCTTTAATCCTCCCTCAATGCTTGCTGTAACCCTAATTTTTTGATGAGCTAATGGCTGCTCTCTCTCCCATTGTTGCGTGTATTGCCAGTGCCTGTAGTAGGCTTCTTATAGCTCTTAAAGATACATTACATGTTTATTTTGATCTATTCATGAAACACCATGAATAAAATGCCAGGGCACTGCTTTCAGCTTGTTTCTAGGCAGAAGCTTATTTTGTGTTGGACATCTGTAGCTTTGTAGAAGAAAAAGAGGAAAGATAAAGTAGAACAAGAGGGAGTATTTAGAAAGAAAACTCCTTACATACAACAACTCCTGTGAAAGGACAGCAAAGCAACAAGAAAGTAATTGGGAAGAGCTAGCGTGGAATTAGCAAGGGTAAATTGTGCCCAACCAACTTATTTGCCTTCTGTGGTTAGATGATTGGCTCTGTAGAGAGGAGAGCAGTGAATGTCATTTACCTTAAGCTCATTATGGCCTTTGACATAATCTCCCATAATATTAGTGCAAACAAAATGTGGAGAACCTTACCGGATGGTTGGACTGTAAGGTGACTGAAAAAGTGAGTGGACAGCTGCACTCAGAGGGAGACGGTCCATAGCTCAGTGTCTTACTGGTGCCTGATTATAAGCTGTATTCATTAGGGATTGGTACAGGAGTGATATATTTTATTAATTTTTTGAACAATGGAAAAAACATTGCTTGTATGTTTGCAAACTACACCAAACTGGGAAGTGATGGTCACTATGCAGGAGGGTAGGGGTGCTACTGAGAGAGATGATGACCAGCTGAAGGAGTAGATTAACAGAAACCTTGAAAAGCTCACTGAAGACAAATGTGAAGTCCTGCACCTGGGACAATTAACTTATGCAAGCTGGGAATCAGCTGTTGAGGTATCGACTGGAGACTGTCCAGCAAAGAGCCACAAAGCTAACTGTCGGACTGGAGCACCTCTTCTGTAAGTGCAAAGGCTGAGAAAGCTGGGACTGTTCAACCTGGAGAAGAAAAGGGTCCAGGGGGATCTCATCAATGTTTATAAATACCTAAAGGAAGGGTGCAAAGAAGAGGGAATCAGGCTCTTTTCATTGATGCACAGGGAAAGGGTTAGAGGCAATGGGCATAAACTGAAACATGGAGGTTCCCTCTGACTATGAGGAAACACTTTTTTACTGTGAGTGTGTGTGAGCACTGGCATAGGTTGCCCAAAGAGGTTGCAGAGTCTCCATCCTCAGAGATACTCAAAAGCCATGTGGACATGATCCTAGGTAGCTGGCTTTAGGTGACACTGCTAAAATGGGTGTGATACCAAGTGACCTCTAGAGGTACCTTCCAGCCTTAGTCATTCTGTGAAATGGCTTTGAAGAAAATAAGGCAGGGTCCTACTGGGAAAAAAACCTAACCATCAGTTGAATGAGAGTCAGCAGTGCACCTTTGCAACAGTAAAAGCTAACTGAATGCTGGGCTGCATTAGAGAGAATGGAATAGGCAAATCAAGGAAAGTGGTTATCATCCTCTCTGACATTTTGAGGCTACCTTTGGAGTACTGTGTTCAGTTTTGGATTCCCCAGTACAAGAAAAACTAAAATACTGAAGTAACTAGCAAAGGTTGACACTAAAGAAATACATGTACCTAAGGTGTGTTGCACTTGGTGAGAATGTGTAGTGCAATTGGGATTTTAAACATCTTGTTAGTAAAATACATACTGTATCTATACACACAGATAATTTGGATCTTGCAGAAATCATGTTCATCTACATGTATTCACCATTCTAAATCATTCAGATCTAAAGCACATGTGTAGAATAGCTTGAAGCATGCATACAGTGTGCATCATGCTTTTACCCAGTATTTGCAGATGCCCATAGCCTTGTATAGACTTCATCTGGTTGATCATTGTGAGATTTAGAAATCACAAGTGGCTGGATTCTGAATTTCTGCTCAGAAATCAAATGTATGGTAGACCTACTTATAAGATACTATGATCATCTGGAGAGTGATGTTTTGAGACTACAGCAACTGAAAAGGTTTATCTGTACCCTGCAGTTCACTTGATCTTGGATGATGCATGATCAGGATACCAGGAGGAGTTAAGTGGATTATCCATCTATACTTTGCTGCAAACCTTGCCACTGGAGATTTCCTTCCCTTTGAATGAGAGCTTAATCAGTTCTCTATGGTAGATCTTTTGGTTATGTTACTGATAGGTGCCGTTTTTTGAATGAGATCCCTGATGTCTTGTGCCATGTTTTAAAATGAGTGGCTTATGTGAGGATAAGAACCTAGTTAATTTGCTTGCATGGTTGCAGTTGGATAAATGGCAATTCACTTGCTATCTTGAAGCACTTGGTTTTCTTCCTTCTGTTTCTTCTCTGGTGTTGCTCATCCAGAATACAATACAGTTGCCACATCCCATTTTGGTGTCTGAATTTTTACTGGTGGATCAGAAGAACTCTGCAAGCTGCAGGGAAAAAGCTTTTTGATCTTTTTAAATATAAGGTGCTGATAAACAGCTGTCAGTGTTGATTATAACTGGTTTAACTCAGAGTTGAGAAGAGACTAAGAGTAATTGTAGAGTCAGTTACCACAGCTGGACTGATAGACAGTAACTTATTCAATTATGGCAACTCAATTGCATGTGTTTGAGTGATCATATCCTCAGTATCAGCAGAGACAACAGTGGTTAAATACATATAAACTGTAAACTGTTTTTGATTGTAAAAATAGCATTTCTGCAGATGTGCAAGATACATAATGGAGTTACTCTTTGCTGAAGTGGATATTCTGTGACTAGGAAAAATATTTAGAATTTTGGTCTGACATACTTCATTAATGAAAATTTGAAAGTTAATTTTGTTCATACTAAAAAATCAGTCATAAGATGAGGGCACCTGAAGAAGATGACATATGGCTTTAATTAGTGTTTTTTGTAGCTTTCTTTTCTTGTGGCAAATCTTGATATAAACTTTTGACACCTTTTAAATGTAAATTGTCTAGTGTGACTATATTGTCTGGTTGCAACACTTCCATAATAGCAGTTTTGCTGTATAATAGCACTGCTGCTGTTTGCATGGTAAATATTTCAGAACTGCTCCCATCCCTTACCTGTAGTTGCTGCCCATGCTACATATCTAGTTTAAAGTATCTTTAAGAGCTGGGCATGCTACGTCATAAACTGGCTTGTTAATAGAATAAGAGTACTTCAGACTCTGCCTTCTCCAGAGACCATCAAATCATTTCTGCAGCATTCTCAGTTTCCAGTGACCTATTTTTGAAAATACTCTGTAATTCCAAAAGAAAAACCACGCACATACATACTAATGTAGGCAAAATGTCTCTCTTACCAGAGTTCAATTATGCAAGCAGGGACTATTTGCCACGTTGCTGGAGACTAGAGAATTTATGTGCTGTTTTTGGCATGTTGTCTGCCATGTGTTTCAAACCTTTTTCATGGCAGGGAAATGCAGCACTTTTGTGTAAAAAAGGGTAGTGTTAATTTTCCACCTTAGTTCCTCATGCATAATAAGGAAACAACAACTTTTATATTATCTACTTGTTCTGTACT
Source organism: Galbula dea (assembly GCA_013399015.1). NCBI lineage: Eukaryota > Metazoa > Chordata > Aves > Piciformes > Galbulidae > Galbula > Galbula dea. Next base: position 2,515,740 of record VWZX01007813.1, read on the forward strand.
CCACATACTGTAAATGTGGAAAATTTGATGTATTTTTGTGTAATCAATGATGAGATTTCTATGTTAAATGAAAGAAAAGCTGTGGAGTTATGACTAGTCCTTCATTAATTTTATCTATATCATATTAAGTTGCTTATAGAGTGCTATTGTGGCAAAAATATAAGCAGGAAGTGTTCTTTATGACCTGAATGCAGTGCTGCCTTTTTTTTCATCTCTAAGATGTCATACCTGCCATCTGTGTTTCTTAAATGTAGCAAATATTGACAAGATTCCAAAAAAGAATGGTGAAGAAAAAAATATACTGTAAAGACAATGTTTTGGATCACAGGGAAAGGGACCAAAAGGAAGTTAGGTGTTTCTGTTAGCACCTAACTCTAATTAAACTCTTCAGTGCTGAAGATCCTTTCGATCGGCTGCCAGCTAGTGAGAGAACTTGACCACTGGTGAAAGAAGCATGTCATGTGCTGTTTCTTATTTACAACTTTCAGCTTTGTCTGGTGTTTTTTTTAACCTTTAATACTTGTCCTTCAGCTTGAGTTTCTTCTTTTCCACTGAGCATTCAATAACATTAGTATGTCCTTCCTAGAGCAAGGCTTATATTATGAAAGGCAAATATATACATGCACAGGCACTTGGGTAGTTACAAAGTAGTTAGAAGTTAACTGAGATGCAAGATATTAAGGAAGAAATTGTACACAAGTTGGAATAGGAAAGTGGATGTTTAATATTAGACTTGCTTAGTAAAGATATCAAGGGAAAAGATGGTTGTCATAATTCTTAATTTACTCAAAGGAACTGGTGAAATCTTAGAAATTAATAGTAGTCCTATAAGTATATGGAACAAGAACTCGTTTTGCCAAGGAGTTGATGGCATTGAAGGAAAACACCTGTATTGCTGTTGTAGGGAAATAGGAGCTGAAGGGGTATCGGTGAGGATCTGTTGCCCTCCTCTGAAGCTATACCTATATAATGTCCAATTCATTTTTATCAACTTTCAAAAATCCTCCAGTGTTGGTGACTCAGCTATTTTTGAAGGTGATGTATTTCAGAACTTTGCTATTCTTACAGTGTTTTGTTGTTTGTTTTTTTGTGGTGTTTTCTTTTTTTGTCTATAGTCAAACCTCCTGCTCAAGGTAGAGCCAGCTTTCAGATGGGATTAGGTTGCTCAAGGCTTTATTGAGTTCCTTCTTGTAAACCTCTGAGGACAGAGACTGAGCAACATCTTTGGGCAACCTGTTCCGCTGCTTGATTGTCCTCATAGTGAAAAAGCTTTTCCTTTTATCTAGTTGGAATTTCTCTTGTTTCAACTTAGGCCCATTGTGTCTTGTCCTGCACTACTGTGAAGAGCCTATCTCTATGTTCTTCACAGCTTCTTCATGGGTATGGGAAGGCTGCTTTTGTAGGTCCTCCCAAGTTCACCTTATCTCCATGCTGAAGAATTTTGGTTCCTTCATCTTTTCCTCATAGGACAAGTTCTGCAGCCTCTGATCATCTTGGTGGCCCTCTGCTGAACGTACTCCACCTTATTGATGTCTTGAGCGACCTAGGACTGGATGTATTACTTTAGCTATGATCTAAGAAGTGCTAAGTAGAGCAGAACAGATCTCTTGGTCTAGTGGCTGTGCTTTGCTTATACAGCCCAGGATCCTGTTGGCCATCCTTGCTGTCAGGGAACATTGCTGGTTCATATTTGGCTTGCTGTCTACCAAGACCTGCAGGTCATTTTCAGTTGCTCCCTTGCCTGTATGTTTGTTCCTCCTCAGCTGCAGGGCTTTGCATTTGTCCTTGCTGAATATTGAAAGGTTTCTGTTCACCCATTTTATGAGCATGTCTACATACCTCTCAATGGTAGCCCTGCCCTCAAACATATTGGCTGGTCCTCCCAATTTAGTGTCATCTGCAAACTAGGTATAAGAGCATATGAAAAGAGAACTTCTGTTATCTCTCTTGAAACATTCACCAGCATCATCATTCCTGCTATCAGTTTTGTGTTTGTTGAAATAGTCCAGTTTTTGTCAATTTCCTGATGTCAGTCATGGTTTCTAAACCTGTGATATTGTTACTGGTCTGTTTTAGTCTACCCTTTTCTTGACATTCCATGTACAAAGCTGGGTGCATTATTTCGCTTGGAATGTTACATGCCAGTGTGATATTTGCTTTTTTACTACAAAATAAGCTTGACAACTGTGATCTCCTATATAACTCCTTGATCCTATTGTGTAGAACTTGCTACAAAGCCAGGTGTTTCCTATTGTGCAGTTGATTATTTCTTCCTTTGAACTGCTCATGGTACTTATTGTATCCTACTATTTTTATATTTTTTCTCATCATATAATCTAAAGTCTCCTCAAATAATCTTGCAGTCTCTACCAGTTTGTTGTCATCTGTGAAACTGGTTTGATAAGCATGTGCTCTGGTTTGTGATCTAAGGCACTCCTTGTAAAACTATCAATTAAAGCTAGGCCTAGACAAATCCCTAAAAAACCTTGGCTTGAAAAACCTTTTGTATTGACACTGGGTCATTGAAACAGCTAATTTTGTATTAGAATATTTATGAAAATTTCTTGTGAGGAACATTTGCAGGGATTTTCTTTTCCAGATGTGAACTCCATGAAACAAGTGCAACAGAAGCCAATTCTGACTTGATTTCTCATTTAGAAGATATTTACATTATTAGGGTGTATTGGAAATCAGGGACATAAGACTTTATAATTGAGGAGAGTGATTTGTTAGAGCTGACAGTAAAATTGTGGAGGGAGAAGGTGGACATTTGGACTGTTAATGTGCTGTGCTCTATCGTATTGGATACCGAGGAATCCTAATGCTAGCTTTGAGTATTTGTAGCCTGGCCCAAAACATCTGAAATACATGGGACTTCTTTCTTTTGTCTTCTGATGACACCTTTAGTTTCTCCTTTGAAAGTTTAAAGCTTGTGAGTACTTTTTGCTTGTCTTCTCCAACAGTGAAGGAAGGGATCAGGCCTTTCTCCTTAAAGGAGAGCAGAAAGATGACACTCATAGAATCAGAAAATCATTTAAGTTGCAAAAGACCTGTAAGATCATCGAGTCCAACTGGAAACCTAACACTGCCAAGTCCACCACTAAACCGTGTCACTAAGCACCACATCTACACATCTTTTAAATACCTCCAGGGATGGTGGCTCCACTACTTCCCCAGACAGCCCTTTCAAATGCTTAACAACCCTTCTGGTGAATACATTTTTCCTAATGTGCAATCTAAACCTCCCCAGCACAACTTGAGGTCGTCTCCTCTTTGCTGTCACTTGTTGCTTGGGAGAACAGACTGAACTCAACCTTGCTACATCCTCCTTTCAGGTAGCTGTTGAGAGCAAGAAGGTCTTCCCCGCAGCTTTCTTTTCATCCCACTAAACAATCCCAGTTCCCTCAGCTGCTCCTCATAAGACTTGTGCTCTAGACCTTTCATCAGCTTTGTTTCTCTTCTTGAGACGTGCTCCAGTACCTCAATGTAGTGAGGGGCCCAAAACTCAATATAGTATTTGAAGTGTGGCCTCACCAGTGCAGAGTACAGGAGAACAATAATTTCCCTCCTTCTGCTGGCTACACTGTTTTGGGTACAAGAAATGTACACTTGAACTGCTTTTATTTTTCATTTTTTCAAAAGGAAACAATGAAACTACAAATAATGTTAGTTAAAATAAAAGTTACTCTCCAGTATGATTTTTATATTACTATTAGTGTGAAATGCTTTCTGGGTTTTTCATAAAGCATTTGCAGTTTGGAATATTTCTAATATAACTGATTGTGCTTTTTACTGAATTGCCATTTTTTTTTCTTCTGCCCTTTTAGTTCAGTTAGCATCTGAATTTAAAATACATGGAATGCAGGAGAAATAGTGTAGTAAAATATGCTTATTACAGAAATTTATAATTCCTTTAATCTTTCCTCAAAAGATACAATGTCATTATTTATGAATGCTCTATTTTATCATAATAATAATTTAGATTAATGCAGATTTAACTATATGAAAGTATTTTTACAACCTGTAACTTTTAAATGTATCTTTTTATTTAGGGTATTCTCTTGGTTTATGATATTACCAACAGCCAGAGTTTTGAAAATTTAGAAGACTGGTATAATGTTGTAAAAAAACTGAATGAAGAATCAGAAACACAGCCACTTGTGGCCTTGGTTGGAAATAAAAGTAAGTTATTCATACTTAATAATAATTGAAATATTCTAGATGTTCCTCTCTATTGAACAAGGGCATATGTCTTTAGTAAAATGAAACTAAATGCTGTCTTGTGTGTTGTTGCTGTGTACAAATGACATATTTTGAATGTTACCTCAGGATTCTGGTTCTAGCCAGTTAGGTTGAGGGACTTGCTGCATTGTGCTTTGCCTAGCCTGCAGCTTCTCTGCCTGTGTTTTGTTTACTTGGAGGGCAGCACACAGGAGTAGAGAGACCTTTCACATGCATGTTTGAATCTGATAGGGCTGCAGGATATAGCCATGACATGCAGCTAGAATGGAGAACTGGGAAGCATTCCTGAATCTAGTACAGGAGACTGCTAAATTAATACAGGTATATATTATTTAAAAGAACTTCACTACAGACTAGACATAATATTTATGAGATCCTTATTAGGCCTTTTTTGCATACTGTCTGTAGTTTTGCACATAAACATTACTTGTTTCCTGTTGTTTTGGGATTTTTTAACCTGTCCTCTTTTTGATCATGTAAATATGCCATACCAGTTTTCTTCTGACCACCAAAATCTGCCATCACCTAGTTAGTTTCCTAATTAGATGTATTCCAAATTCCTTAGTTTCCAGCTAAGGAATCTTGCAGAAGCATCCTTGCTAGTATATCTGAGGTCTTGATCTTACCCTTAGTCTAGTGAAGATGATAAAAGCATCATGGAACAGGTTTAGAAACAGTGGTGGAAGCAGATACAGGCTTTTTTAACATTGTAAATATATTTACTTAAGCCACAAACCCCAGATTTGACCATTTTTTTTGACTTTACAAGTAATTTGTGTCCATGTTAAAATGTCTGTATCATGAACAAACCTGAAAAAAAGACCTCATCCAGGAAGCTAGTATTGTTTCAAAGCCTTTGGAGACAATGTAAAGACTGTGATGCTGTAACATTTTATGATATTATTTATGAAAGACTACTTATTTTCTTGGAAGAAAACAGAGAAGCTCTTAGAGTTACAATATATAAATAGCACTTCTGAAAGTATAACATAGGCAGTGTTGTACTCCAGCAGACCAGAGTCAATAATACAGATTCTGTTGAAATTCAAATGAAAAATATTTTTCACTGATTTATATTTTACCCAAAGATTGGACTTCCTAGCTGGAGTGGATGAAGTATTTACAGTAAGATACACTGTAACATAAAATAAATAATGTTATTTTGCTGGAATGGTACCATAAAGGTAGAAAATCAGACACTGGTTTCCATTTGAAGGAGTTTGTTGCTGTTAAATACCTTAACTATATAGTTTTTCTTCATATACATGCCTACAATTCTTTAAAATCCAAGTATTTCCTTTGGAGCATCTGCAAACAGTGTGGTTTCATAGGTGAGTTTCCAGATAAAGGCTGACACTGACTAGTGAAAGGCCTTTCATTTTAAGAAAGTAGCACCTAAGGAACAATGTGCTTGCTGCCTTGTTTTCCATCAGAAGCTGTGTGTAAAGAAACCCAGCAAACTATTGCTCTCATGTGATCCTAAGGCTGTTTGTTGTTCTTGCATGTATTGATTATGTAGGGGTATTTGTATTTCAGTATGATAAAAATTAAGCTTTTAAAAGTGTATTGCCTTTCTGAATTCTGCAACAGGAGAACAGGGTTTCCACCTGAACACTGTAATTGCCTGTGAAAGGTAACTGTAGTCAGGCTCCTATTATTACATAAATAGAAAACAAGGTAAGTATTTATATAGAAACATGGTGTTGATTCTTGCATATTATGAAAGGATAAAGCTACTGGTACTAACAAGGTCTTCAGGTAGAATCACTGTATTAAGAATAGCTCAGCTTCTGTACTCAGTCAGTGATAAGACACTCATGCACAGTGTAAGAGCAATAATAGGTTTAAAGCCAAGCAAAGCCATTTGAAGAACTGATCAACTTATTTGTCTTCATGCATTATACAGGAGAAATACTTCTAGACAGTAGTTTCTGTCTCAGGGTTGTGCTTGATTTTTGAGCTACACGTCTTTTAGAAAAATATCCAGGTATGCTCACTTAAGGACCATAAATGTCTGGGCTTCCAATATTGAACTTTTTTTGGATAAAATTTAAACAAAAAATTGCCAAGAATGCAATTATTTTCATTTGTGGCATCTGGAAAGCAGAGTGCCAGTATTTAGGTGCCTAGGTTAGATTTTGGAAGCCCAACTGAAACCATCCATTTTGAAATCTTGGCTTGGGCTTATGCTGTCATTTGACCATTTTCACGTAGTAATATTGTCTGAAAGAAATGTGCATGTTTCCATTTTGAAGTAAATACACATGGGATCTCTGCTGTGGTGCTTCAGAAATAGGGGTAAAGCTATAGTACAGGAGAAAAAAAGGCTTGGAAGAAACAATGAAAAATATTTTTCATCAGAATGTAATATAGGAAACAATACACATGAATTCTATTAGGTGAAAATAATAATAATGAAAATAATTTCCTTGGGTAATTTTGTCATTGAAAGCAAACTACTTTAGATATAGCAGTATATATGGTGTGTACAGGCTGTTAAATCATGCAGTTCTACAGGTAATTTGTTGGGAGGTTTTTATTGTATCAATCTGTAGTCATTCTGAATCTGTTAAGTTTGCAGTAATTTCCTCTGTATTCCACCAAACTTGAAGAAATTGTTCAGTGCTGATTTAAATGTATCAGATCTAATTTTGACTGTTCTGTTTTATTGTTTGACAGTTGGACTCGATGATCTCAGGTCTTTTCTAACCATAATGATTCTATGATTGTACATTGCAGTAGATTAGAACTATGAACACAGGAGGCTACTGTGTCTGTTTAAAGCATGATAATTAACTTCAAAGTGGTAACAATTTATTAAATTGTTGTGTTGTGAATGCAAGAGATGACATTTACTCATTAAACATTGGATGAAAGGTATTTTCTACCTACGAAGTTCCAGTCAGTTTCCAGTCTCTCATCCATCGGAAGTTTATCTGAAAATAAATAGTATGAGGTTCAGTCCTCCTTTGTGAAAGCAGTACTTTAAGGTGACTGTGTTCCTTATAGGTACATATTTTTATTTATCCTTCTAAAACATTTTTTCCATAGTCTCCCCTATACAGTTGGTTAGAGCAGGTAGGAAACTGATTTGAATCAAGATCTTGCCCAGACCTGCTTCCTGCACTTATGTTTATCAGTTAATTCTTTGTCTTTCCATAGATTTTTGTCAATGGGTTGGGTAAACAACATAAGGAATCATAAAATTTAATTAAGAATTTTTCTTTTTCATATTAATTGTAAGTCACAAGATATTAATAATCCTAAAATTCACAGTTGGCATTGAATCTTAAATTTAATTTCCTTGTAATTTACTTTGCTGTATTTTAATCTTATTTAATAGAAATACAAAACTATATTTGAAATGTGCTTATTTCCTTGTTGCTAATACAACTTCATTTGCAGCAGGAATAGGAGAGTAAACCTTACTGTTCAGATTAAAAAATGCTTTTGAGTTTTATTGCAGTAACTTAAAACTTTAGATATGTTGCTGTCAACTACTTTGACTTACATTGTATACTATAAATGAAACTATAGTTATCAAGTGAATCAATTGTGTTTTGTGCACTTAGGATCTTTGCTTGAATTTGGTATTGGCAAAGTTCAGTAATTGCAACAGATCTTCTAGTTGTCAGTGTGAACTAGAGAGGTTTGGCTGTGTTTTGTTTGAGTGATGTCTTTCTTCCCTTTCTACCTTGACTATGTATTTTCCTCTGCACTAATCTATAAGCAGTCTCCTCAAGTGTCATGCCAACATTTTCAGTGGATATATTGTAAACAAAAATTAACCCAGGTTGCATGGGAGCTACACTCATTTTGATTTATAGCTGCCAAGATGGTCTTAGGGTGGCGGTTATCTGTAGCTTGTATAGGGGGTAGGAATTATCAGGTACCAGTGTGTAGTGGATGGATGAATGATTTCTATTCTTAGAGATATTAACCAGATCCACTTCTCAATAAAGACTAATAACTCAGATTTTTAAACAGTCTTCATGACAGATGAGGGCACAGAGGAGAATGCATCAACACTAATTAAGAATGTTGACCATTTGTTCGTCTTAACCATGATTAATGGATCCTGGAGTGCTATCTCTGAACAGGAAGTGGTATGCTGTTACATTGTGAAGTTTAAAGGTTACATTTTAGTGTACCCTTTAACTTGCATTTATGTACACTGTATAATGTTTTACCTTTCTTAATCTGAGGATAGAAAGAAACATTTTCCTGGCCAGATACAAGTGAATGTTTGTTGTACTGTGTACTAACGTGAATTTGGCTGCTAACAGGACATACCCAGCCTGCTTTTGGACTCTGTATGCTTAGCCTCCCGCTGTAGTACTTGGAGAATTTCTTTGTTAATACTCATTTTGAGATTCTGTCTTATTAAAATTCAGGATTATGCATTCCTTCTCTTGTCCCTCCCAGCCTCCTCCAGCTGTTTTCTGTTCTTGTTTTCTGTGGGCTTGCACTTGTTAGGTCCTTCACCTGTAATTAAGACAAGTGTTGAGCAGCAAATGCAAAGACCCCTGTTGTTTTGAGTCTTGCCTGATTATGCTAAAGTTCCTGTATGCCTGACAGCAGGTCCAGTCACCTGAGCCTCACACATACCCCTGGGATTGGAGGATAAACTACTTACATGTAGAGGCTCCCTTAAAAAGAAAACCTTGTCCAGTGCTACGGTCAATTTACCAGCTCATTTGAATAAATGTAGAATGCTACCCTGTTTTAAAATATGTATAGAATGTTTGTCTCAACAAACTCATAAGATTAATAGAAAATTGCAGTCTTAGATTTGTTTCAATGGTTCTGTAACATTTCTTAAAAATTACTTTTAACAAGAAACTTAAATTAATGAAAGGGAAAATTCACAGGTGAAATTGATATTTTAGTCACTATAATAATATGTTTTCAACCCAGTGTCTTACTGTGCTCTATATTACTTTTAGGGACAGGAGCAATCTAGAAACATACACATTTTTGGGTGAGCTTGCTTGTCAGAGAAAGCATCTGTCATGTGAGATTTTGATCCAAAATTACACTTGGCTTAATAGTGGTGCTGACTACCATCACTGCTGAAGTAATCTGTTTAATTATGTCTGTTAAATTGCCATGTGGGCAAGTCTACTAAACTGTGATATATGCCATATAGATATATAAACAGAACTGAGCCTCAAGTGTCATTCTTTAGAAAGTAGCTGAGGTCACAGAAAATTATGCAGAACAAAAGAAGGAATGTTTATTGCTGTTGTGTAGTATTTACTTAGACACTATTAGTTGAGAAAACACCTGGCAGGACAAATCACAAGGATCTAGGTGTATATACTCCATTCTGATTCTCAATCTTCGTGTAATCTCTGATAATCAAAGTATCAGATGCATAGCCCATGCTGTACTTGCACCCTTCTTTCAGAACCCTTCATAAAATGATCATCATGGATGAGTAGTCACAGTGGCAACAGCAGCTGCTGAATCACCTGGTTAAAGGCAGATTTTTAGACTTCTGGACTTTCTTCCAGTGCTGCAGCCATTACTGGAGCATGCACACAGGATAGGTTTTGATGGTGGTTCTCAAAAGCTCAGTGGCCTGTGCCAGAGTGCTAACAGAAGAAATAGAGTAGAAAGGAGAAATCTTTTCTGTCATGCTGCTCTGAAGATAATTAATAATTATCAGGATTTTCTGCCCCATCGTAAGACCTGTTTGTGGTGTTTAACACAGATAGGATTAGATAGTATTTAGGTTGCTTTTTGATATGCAGTATAAAAAGAATGAGATTCAGTAGAGGATTGAAGCTGAATAATATATACATCTTGCACATAGAAGATAAGTTACTGTTATACCACTTGTCTGAGTTTGTCATTTGTTTCAGCTAGATTTGCACACCTGATATAAACAGGTGTAATTCCATGAATTTGCATTCACTTAAACCTGGACAGATTAGACACTGTTCACACTGTTTATTGAAATTAATGTTTTCTCATTCAGATCATGTGGTGCTTTAACAAGAAAGTGAAGATAGTCATGAACTAGTTGAACTGATAGAATCATAGACTAGTTACAGCTAGAAGAGACAGTGGCTATGAATAACCTGGGTTCTTCTTCCTGCACTTAAAATCTTCAAACTGCACTTTTTGTTTTTTATTTGCACACCTAAATTTTGCCTGCTAAGACCAACCAAGACCAAGGGCAGGGACCTAGGAGATATTGTTAGTGTAGTTGGAACTCAAGTGCCAGTGTGACAGAAGTGCAAGTAAAGAGCATGTTGTCATTCACTAACAGTTATGCTTAAACACAGAAAAATCTTTCAAGATGTCATTGAAAAATGGAAGTAGAAGTAAATTGTTTAACTACAAAGGTTAGAACAGCATATTTATCCTATTCTTACAATAATACACAAGTGCAATGCTGAGAGATCTCTTACTGGTTCCATGGATTTTGTCTGTAGTTTATTTAGCAGTGTAGACATATGTCTAATAAAAAAGATGCTGCATAACCCATAGCCCAGGCTGAATGTGCTTCTGTTTTTGGTTTAGGTAGAAATGTTTTTCCTGGCTGCGTCCTTCATACTTAGGTCTTCTTACAACAAATGGAAAGCCCTTAATTGTGCCTAAGGGAATAGTTAATCAATGGTGGACATATGGTGGACAAAAGCTGAGTCTAATAAATGAAAAAAATTAAAACCAGAAAATGTGTGAATGTCTGCACAGTCTGAGAGTCGTGGGAGATACTGTACTGTTAGGTTGTAGCTTATATTAAGTTAATTTGCTATTCTTTTCCATTAGTATATTAGTAGAAGTCAGTGCAGCATTGAATAGGTAGTTTTAAAAAACAATTTAAAAATCAATTTCATGTCTGTTTTAATGGATTGAAAAAAATAACCTGTTTTTAAGATAGGACAGAATTTCTTTTTTGCAAGTTGTCCTGCTCCCACCTTTGCCATGTGACATAAATGCAATTTGATTTCATTAGTGGAGTGAAGGTCTCTGTAATTTTTAAAAGTTATAACATTTGTTTGGGGGCAGTTAATCAGTGTTAACCCTAAGCAGCTCTTGGCCATTATGGATTCAAGCATTATATGTGGTTGCACTGCTCCAGCAAAAGGTTAAGTATTAATGGAAAATGTTCACAGCTCTTTTACTCAAAGAAAACATGTTACTTGTAAGTTTTCTTTTGATTTTTACTTTTACAGTTACATTGAATGTCTTCATTCATTTAGCCATCCATAAAGCAAATATTGTTGCACATGCAGTGGATAATAAGTCTTTTTAGGACTACTTGTGTGGTATGTCACAGATCATTAACTGCAAGTAACCACCTGACTTGAGGGAAGTCTGGAAGCATCATTACAGTGAAATAAGCTTTTATTTCTATATCACTGCAGCACATTGATTTGTAGGAATGTCTCCATTAGCTCCTGTGGAAACATATTCTCATATATTATTATTAAAGGAAGTTGATGAGAGAGGATAGCCAAATTTCTAGTGTGAATAGAGCATTAGTATGAGGATTTTAGACAAAGGGGGAAAAAGACAAGTGCTATTGTAGCATTATTTTGTATTTGAAAGATCAGTTGGTAAACTAATCTTTTTCTAATGCTTCACAGTTTCAGAATCAGACTAATACAGTAACAGTTGTACAGTATTTGTGTGTACACTGCAACTTCAACTGAAATGCAGATAGTAATTGAATATGTTTACTATTCTGTACAGGCAGAAAGTGTGGAAGAGAAGTTTCTTCCTAATCAGCAGGGAAAACAAGTTTTTTCTGTTTATTTCAATGAACCATAAAACTGTAAGGTCCTTACTGGAAGTAGCAAGTAATTATTTTGACTCAGTTTAGAGGATGAAGGGTAGCCTATATTACTATGGGGAATAATCATAATGGATAACCTCAATTTTTGTGATTAATAGGAGTTTTTAGCATGAAAAATGCAATTCTGAAACACTGTCCTGAAAATATTTTAGAAAATGTGAAGTTCATATAAAGTTAGGATAATACTGTAAGATCCTTTAAGAGCAAAATGCAATAGAAGACAGATAAATGAGTAGAATGTTCTCTTGGTGGTATAGTATAAACTCTGTGCATGCAGATTTAAGAATGAAGAAGAAAAATTATGGGGAATGCATTATATATGTGTATTTTAAAATTGCATATGCATTATCACATTTTTTGGGGCATTTATAAGAGCAGAAGTGGAACTTAATGGCACTTTGTCAAGTTTAGTCCATAGTTATAGCTTCATAGCCCATACTTATAGGAAGGACTGAGAGAAAATGTATTTCATTATTTGTATATGTAATATAAGACTGAATGTGTTACTGTGGGAGTTACTACTAAAATATTATCAATCTTTGTGTGCTCTTAATAATTCACTGAGGGAATCCAGGTAGCCTAAATGCAAAAGCATTGTTGTGGTTTTTTTGTTGTTGTTTACACTCTGTGCTTCCAGCCCTTATGATAGGGAGAATATCCTCAACTGTTGGTCGTTTTCAAAGGAGAAAGCTAAGATTCTATAGTGTCCAAAAAATTCCTAGTAAAAATCAATTAAGATTTGCTGAAAGGTATTGATTAAGGAGGTGAAGTACAGTGATGATGGGTGGTAAATTAGAAATCCAGTTTGTGTATTTAAAATAAGGTCTTAAAAGAGGAGGGCTTTATGTACATTTCTATTTTAAAAATACTGAGTTCCCTATGATATTTTCCTGATGTATTTTAGCTTTTTAACTAAAGTGGTTTTGCAGAAGTAGTGCTTTCAGAGTTTTATCTTCCTTGTTTAACAATGCAATTGACAAAGAAATTGTAACTTCTGAAGTTACACCTTCTGCTGAATTAAACCTTTTGATAACTGGCCTCTGGAGCTGACAGATAGAGACAGGAAACCTGTGAAGGGTTTTTATTTATTAAGTTTTCTCTAGCTACACAGTTGAAGTAAAGGAAACAATGTAATGAAAGAATAAAGAACAGTCATTGCAGAGCTCTTTATTGCTGGCTAATACATTGCCTAATTAATAATTAGCAATTTTCATGGGCTGGATTTTTAAAGTGCATATGTTAAGATGACCTCCTCTTAACACTGTAGATTTTGCAGTTTTAGATTGAGAATAGTGTATCCAAAAAGTTTTTACAGGATAGTTACTGGTGTAGTTGCATGTTTAAGTGGTTGATCACTAGGGCAATAATGCTGTTTTCTGAGCACAACCAGTACTTTTTCCAGCTGCTTTATAGTGATATCTTGGAGCTTAAAATGTAATCTATATGGGTAAGCCGCAAAAGCCACTATATATTAAAGCAGACTCTGACAGTAAATCAAAATTGAACAGCTGGCAACACTACTAAAGTCATAAACTTATTTATTGAAAAAACTAAACAGAAGAATTATATTAAAAAGAGAGGAATATATTCTACAGACCAGTGGATACAGCTTAAAACCTGGAAAGTGCTGCAGATTAAGGGCCCAATTTATGAACATCTGTTCTGGCAATTTCTGTGAGATTCTCATGTTCTTTACAATAAAAGTGTGAAGCATGTTTTTCCCCCCATACTAATAATGCTTTTCTGCAGTTCATAAAACTTGCATTGAGCCTCATGCAACTGGGCCTGTCTGCTTTACACACTTGCTAGAGTAATTACTATCCATGAAAGAGTAAGTACTATAGCAACGTCACAATCCCATGGTATACACTCGTCATGGTTTGTTCTAAGTGAGTTTACTGGCTTCAAAAGCAGTGAAAGAGCACTGAAGTTCCTTTCATATTTTTAAACTTAGAGGCAATGAACTAATAATGGAAGCAGGTCACTAGAGAGCAAAATGGACAGAAAGATGTCTTGTACATGGTGTCTCTAAAATTGAAGCTTATTTATACATCTGCTGTTTGGTCTTTAACAGTTAGTCACTAAAACAACTGTTAACGCCCCTCATGTCTTCTGAAATAAATTATCATAGAGTGATTATTTTAATTGTGATGTTTATACTGAGGAGTATCTTACATTTTTGATGTATTGACAGATATGTGGGGATAAGCTTTAGAACAGTCTTGCTCTGCTTTGAAAGGGAACTGGAAAAAAAATAATTGAAAACTGTCTAGTTCCATTGTCAGCAGTAGTGTTTTGCCTTTGACATCAGTGTTACCAAGATTTGTTTGGGGAGTTTTAGTCACGAGCGCAGTTTTGTAATCAGGCTTGATCTGCACGGTCATATTTTACTCACTAACTCTTGCTTCATGTCTAGTAATTCAGACTGAACTAGAATAGATCATTGTGAAAGGCTGTCAGTTTTTCTCTCAAGCAGTGCAGACTCTACTCAAGCCCTAATGCCATTAGGAGACAGACAGTCCCTCAGCAAAATCAGAGATTAGGAAACAGAGGTGCAGCGGTAACACTGAGCAAAAATGCAGTATACCCACTTCCCTTGTCCTGAGCAGATTATATTGCTTTATTGATGAGAATGGTTATGCTTTCTTTCCATTTGAATTTGGTTAGTTTCACTGTGTTATGCCTTTATTAGGTTGCAGAACCACTTGCCTCTGTAGTTGTTCAATCTGAGGAGAACAGTTCCAGCTAAAAAGCCTCAAGACAGGAAAATCTCTGTGCTCCTTTTAGAAGCTAGCTTCTCATATGTTTAGGGTCATACTGAGTGACAACAGGGAAAAGGAAGAGGATTTCTGGTCTGCTTTGAACAAAAAAATATGGGAACAAGGCATTTTCTGTCTCCATACCATTCAGTTTTGAGCATTGTATGGTATGGATGAATCTCTGTGATCTTATTTGTAGTGTGTATCCATTTTTCAGGTTGTCTGGACAATGTGTTTCCCCCCCCCAAGCTAATTTGTGGACTGTTAAGGAATTGTATTTCTGCCAAATGTATGTTGGTCATTCACAGTTCCTTTTGTGTTTTCATTGAGTGATACTTTTATAATTGCTTTCACAGAATCACACAGAATGGTAGGGGTTGGAAGGGATGCCTGGGGATCATGTAGTCCTACCTACCTCCCTGCTAAAGCAGGTTCACCTAGAACAGGTTGCACAGATACATATCCAGGAGAGTTTTGAGTATCTCCAGATAAGGAAACTCCATAGCCTCTGGACAGCCTGTTCCAGTGCTCTATCACTCTCAAAGATTTATTTCCTTATATTCAGATGGAACTTCCTGTGTTCCAGTTTGTGCCTGTTGCCCCTTGTCCTTTCACTGGGCGCCATGGAAGGAGCCTGGCTCCACACTTTAGATATTTTTAAGCATTGATAAGATCCCCATATATGTGTATTTGTAGTGCCAAGGGTAGTACTATTAAGCAACTAAGCAAAAAGTGACTTGTAACCAGTTTGTAGTTATGGAAGTTGAATTTTCTCTCTTCTCTAATACGAAACGTGTTTTGTTAATTGTTAATTTGTGCACTAGAAGCATTGTATCTCAGTGGTATACAGTGTATTAATCTCAGTTCTTAAAGCATGGCTTTATTTGTAGAAGGTTCTGAAACACTAATGCTATATTTGCTTCATCAGTGTGTTTACCTGTGGTGAAATTTTGTTACATTTGATGTGTTAAAGTGCATAAATGTATATGCACCTGCATAAAATGTTTCACTTGTGACTTGGGTTTCAGTTGTCAAACTTTGTCTTAGATTTAGCAAGGGGCTAACCCAACAGAAATGGAGGCTTCATATCATCAAAGACAATATCAAGTTATGTCACAACATCAAGCTATGTCCCAGAGGAACCCTAGGCAAGAATCAAGGTTGTAGTGTTTCTTAGTGGACCTGACTAGAATATTCTGGATTCTTGTTTGGATTAGCCTGGATTTTCATATTTGTTAGGAGTGCTTATTTCTCATCCTTGAGTCTCTTGTGTGTGGCTAGGAAAGAGAGGCAAACAAATGACTACATCACTAAAATTTTCCACCTGCCTCTCTATTAGACTCTGCTTTCCAGACTGAATTACATGTCTCTTCTTGTACTTTTTAATGCTCTTCATTCTCTTTACACCTAATCCTTTGTGCTTGCCGCAAAGAGAATGCTCTTAATGTTATTGGGTTTCTTTTTTAGTTTGTAGGCATTCTGGGAGTGATGCTTCATCAGCCCAATGTGGACACCAGATTTATGTTCTTGTTTAAAAACAGTTATATTTTTGAGAAGTATGTTTAGTATATTAGACATAAAAATTCTAGCAGCTTCTCTGACTGAATAAGCTTGATGGATGGAACTACTGAGGTCTTTTGGTTTAAAAAGTAGCTGTACGAGTGCACTGGAAAAGATTTCTTTTGGAGCTGTTACAGTCTACAGGATATATAATCCATGTGGATTAACATGGCATTTCCTTCATAATCCTATGTATTTTCTGCCTTAAAAATACTTTTAAAGTTTTTCCTAAGGGTTTTAATAGAAAAGACCCTTTAAATATGTGGCAATATCTAGAATAATGATGTTGTCATTGTGTGCTTTTGTACTTAAGGTGTACAAGTAGAAATAAAATAGAGCATTTCTGTTCTCCTTTCTTTCAGTGGGGTTTTTGTTTGTTTAAGTTTAGTATCTAGTGCTATGTACTAAGCAATTAGTCCAGGAGGGCATCATTTTTGTGAGTATGCTGATGCTTAAAAATGTAGAGTCACCTCTAGTGGGATTTCAAATGTGCCTAGTTGCCCAGCGATCGTTTTGGTACTTTAAAATGGCCTCCTAGAATGCCTACTTGCATCTCTTGGTATCTCAGTACCATTGCAAATCTGATTCTAAACATTTAATTCTTACAAGAAGACATCTAGGGGAAGTTAAGTTCTTTTGAAAACCAAAGCAGTAAATATATGGCAGTATTAGTGAGCCAGTTCTGAGTTGTGTGTCTGAGTTTTCTGAGTTCCTAAATGTATATGCGAATAATATTGGAACCTGTGAAGCCACTTCATTCTGGAATTAATTTTAGGATTGTTCTGGGGGCAGAACATAGCAGACAGCCAAATTCTATTATATTTGCAAAGTACAATTTAATTTAATTTATTTTTGGGCTAATAAAATCATTTAAGTGTGGTGCACACTTAGCTTCGTGAAACGTAGTTTTTGTGTTTACTCTACCTCACTTCTTGTTCTGGAATTCTTTTCCCTAGCATCAGCACAGCTGCATCATCTATATCCATGGTCCTTCTAACCTCCACTTTTAATTAAAAAAAAATTAAATCAGATGCTGTTTAAAGCTTCCCATTTAGTGTTTTAAAAATAAAAGTTCAAATCTAGCTTAGACGTTTGTGAGCAGCTGTTAAAAGCCACAAGCAAAACGATACTTATAAAAGTGGAGGGGGGAATTTTAAGAGCAAGCTGCCAGTTTGACTGTAGTTTTCAATAGCTCTTCACGTTAAGGCAAATGGTTTTAACAATCATTTTCTTTGAAAAAAACCTGTGTTTTATAGAAGCAGCAGTGCAGGCAGTTAGGCCAGTGGTAATAGGAGGCAACTTGCCATTCCTCTTTAACTTTTTATGAAATTTTTCTTTGAAACTAGGGAAATTGCTCATTAGAGGGGTTGGAGGGCTTGGTGTTCACCCATGCCCACCCACCATGTAGGTACATCGGTCCCCATCTGATTCTAATGAGGGATCTTGTTCACTGAAATTCCTGGGTTCCAAGACTAAGCGTAGAAGGATAATACTTCCCTTGCACCGTATTTTGCAGGCATTATAGTCCTGTTTATGACTTAAGCATTTTGAGGTAATCATAGGATTTCTTTTTTGAGTCTGAGTTACTGAATATGACTAATCAGTTGGACAGAAACATACAGGGAATTTATCAGCTGTTGAGTATTTAAAAGAAAGATGACAGATTTAGACTGTTCCTTGTTCAGTCCACCTTCTGTACTGTAAGGAGCTTTCAGAGAGAGAAAAAACCAGTTCCTTCAAGAACAAGACAGTATTTTGTCTTTGTTGATGGGGGAGGGGCTAGATTATAAAATGCTGTGGCTTAATGATCATGTATATCTATCTCTTGAATTTGTTTGGGCACTTTTCTTGGGGCTGTCCTAGCTGGTCCATTCCATAAGCAAGATGTTGCTGCAGTGCTTTCCCAGATGTGTGGTGGCAGTCTGTCTGAACAGGTGTGAGCTTTCCCACCAGGTTACCTTGCACTATGGAAACAAGTCTGCACCTACAGGGAAGGAGCGGGCAAGACAGGTGACCCCAAACTGACCAACTAAATATTTCATTCCACACATTTCAGTTTAGCTCAAGCTCAAGTGTCAGTATGCACTAATTTTCAGTGTGCATCTGGTTGTGGAATTGTCTTCACGAAGTTTGGAAGCCTGGCAGATATATGGCTGTAGCACAGGCCTGGGCTACAAGTGGCATATAAATATGGCCTTGTATGCATAAGTGCAACAGAACAAGCTTTGTGTGGTAACTTGTACTGATTCACTGAGATGAGATGTCCCTTGAGACACGCTTTCCAGTTAAGTCTCTTGACTTAGGGGGTATAGCTCAGTGGTAGAGCATTTGACTGCAGATCAAGAGGTCCCTGGTTCAACTCCAGGTGCCCCCTTTAAGGTCCTTTTCGGGGGGTTGGACTAGATGATCTTTCGAGGTCCCTTCCAACTCCTAACATGCTGTGATGTGACTTTTTTGTGGGGCAGCAGAATGTAATCATAAGTATTTTTGAAGTTTCTTCGAAGCTGCAATTTTTTTTTAAATTGAGATTGTTGTGTTGTCTCTTTTTATTTGAGCAGATTATAGCCTGTACTAACTGGTGATATCACCAAAATGATCTGTCCTGATGTTCGTTGCTTTGTTGCACTTCTAATTGCTGCGTTGGAGTTTCCACACTTAAGCTTTTGGTATCACTTTTGCCCCCAACAATGCATCCTGCAGTGTGCAGCCTAATGCTTTGGATTTGAAAGTTTGGTATGGCATTCATTTGACACATGTCTTTGCAATAATGAAGATGTCTTTTGGCTAGTGAAGATGAGTTGGGTAGTAATGTAAATTCTTTTAAAGTTATTTTGTCATTATTTTCTGTGTAACTATGATATGACTTCATATTATTAGCAAGGAAGAGCCAAACAAGTTGTTCATCACTTCCAGTTCCTTGGATGGAACATATATATACACAGTGTATATAGGAGAGCAATAATAACCAGAGGAATGAAAAATCTTTTATATGAGAAGGGATGAAATAGATTCAGTTTCTTAGCAGTAGGAAAAAGACAAACAGGTGTATAAAACTATGAGAACAGAGAAAATTCTATAGCGTCTTTCCAGTACAAACCTGAGGAAATCTCATGCCTTCTTATTAAACAGTAAGCTTAAAATAAACAGGTGAAATTCCTTTTTCACGGTGTGAATGATTAAGTTGTGGAAGTTCTATTCACTGACTGTTGTAGAAGCTGAAAGTGCACATGGGTTCAGAAAGGAACTGCAAATGTTTGTGAAGGGCTGGTCTACCAGCAGCTATAAAATGTTTCAACCGTATCCCTTATTCCTACCAAGCTGGGGATGCAGTGTCAGGCTAAGGAACACAGACTGTCTGAAATTGAGGTTTGTGTTGTGGAATGATCATTGTAGTTGTACAATTCCTTATTTTCCTGCCTCAGTACCTTCTGTTGACTGCTCTTTGAGGCATGGGCTATACCAGAACTGCAAATACCAGATTTTAAAAATCGAATTCCTGACCTTGAACTGTTACAACTCCTGCTCCTCCACTCCATCCTCAACCTCCCCACCCTAGAACAGCAAACAAAACACCCCTTTTGACTTTTTACCTTGGGTGCCTTATGTTTTGTAGCTATATTGATGTGTATTACTTGGTAACTGATTGGTTGGGACAGTGCAGAGAATGTGACCAGAATTCTGGTGGTTGCTCCACAGTCTCTTTTATTTTTCAGTACAACGTTTTTTGGATGAAGTAATTAAGAAGTCTGTGCAGTAGAGAGAGGCACTGAGTGGCCAAGTGATCTCTAGTGATTAATATTAGGCCCTCAAGGTCATTTCAGTATCTGCTCTTAACAAATTCAGCTGTTTTAGTCATGCAGACTTTTCTGAAAACTCCTAGACTGTTAAAGCATTCTATTTGCTGAAAAGTTCTAAAACTCTAAAATGTTGTTTAATGTATTTTTGTAAATGTGTAAATGGAAGCATGATGGTGACACAATTTTTCAAAGAATGCTCAGTGGTGGCTTAAACAAATATTCAGCCATTAACTAAAGTCTCTTTACTGTCCTAATTCTGAAAACTTCACACATGGAAGTTGTGCCTGTGGAAAATCCATGCCCTTTTAATGTATACTAGAACAAGAGGAGTGTACTAAGTCACAAAAAAACTAGCTCATCATCAGGGCTGTGTTAAAATTTTAGTAGATAATATTTGGGTGATTATGAGGCACTTGTTAACTTCTTGACTCACATTCTTCTTTTCAATGTCAAACCTAGCAAAGGAAATGCTGCTTATCCTTGAGGACTCCTAAGTAAAAAGGAGAGTGGAATTGTTTAACTGTTTGAGGTCATGGTCTGGGAAATACACTTGCTTGCTTAATATTTTCAAATAAAAGTGAAACCTGACAAAGATTTTTAAGAATGCATACTTGTGTCCAAATTCAGCTGTTCTCAGTGTTGTATCCCTAACGACACTCAGCCCCGTCTGAGGAGATGGCTTGGCAATTAACCCAGTTATGGTAGCACTTGCACAGAGAGTTGGTTCAGTTCACTGATCCAGGCTCAACTGAACAGAGCAATAGGAGGAGTTCTTGTTTGAATAAACTCATGGATTCCTTTTATTCTGCAGTGGTGCTATAACACAAGAAGGTTTGGAATTGCTTTGCCAGCAGCACAAGAAAGCTGGGAACATGCATTTGATTTGCAATTATGGTAGCTGAAGTTGCTAAAGAAACTAGCACTACTCTAACTCTTAATTTCAGGCCTCTCCATTCCACTGAACCATCTATTTTCTTGATAATTTTTTTTTTGATGTGAGTTACAAGAACTGAGAATTGGATTGCTCTGCACAGCCAGATGGTCAGGTTAGCTGTGAGAAGAAAATGGACCCTGCTTTGTTAGATCTGGAACAATTGAATTGTGTAAGAAGTACTTTTCTTACTCCTTTGGGATCATTATGCATTATATAGCTTTTTAAGTCTGACATAGTTGTTAATGATTTTTATTCACTCTTTTTTGTTGCTAGCCTAATGAGTTGGTTCCTCTTGCTTATCTGAGACTTGTTAATATTGCAAAGTTGCTTTATTAGTATGTTGTCTTAAAGTGTCCACTCTTGAATATTTTTAATTTATTTGGGAAAATAGTAGATAAAGATGTAGAAGAGCTTTTAAAAAGTAGCTTTTCCACAGTATCTGAATCGATTCTAGCTGTTTATTAAATTAATGAAGCTTTGTAAGGAAGTGTTTATATCATGATAAAAAATTATTTCAGGAAGAAATAAGCTGTATGTTCATCCTACTGGGAGTCAAGAATGGTTGTTCAATAAAATGATGAACATGATTGATGTATTGGTTAAAATTCAGGGTATTTTTGCCTTAGTTACCAGCAAGTGGTAACAAAATATGTGAGCTGGCAAATCTGAAGGAGATTTGTACAGTCACACTTCTACTGTCTAGTTTGAAATCATCATATTGTTGAAATATAAATAGTTTGAATTCAGTTATTTGTAGTATTTGAAATGCTGTGGCTCAATTTGAGAAGTAGCTGATAAATTTCCTATCAATAGTCTGAATATGTTTGGTTTTAATTTCTCCTTTTATAGTTAATTTATTATGTTGCATTTCTTTACTACATTTTTTCTTATAAAAGGTAACTTAATATAAAGTTGACTATACTATTCACTTTTTAACTGCCAGTTGAAAACAGTTTGGTTTGGTAATAATTAGTTAGAAAAGCTTCCAAATGGAAGAAGAACTGGGCTGCTGTCAAACAGGATTTGATACACATGGAACAGTTAAGCAGTAATAAATTGCCTAGTAACTGAGTAATTTCACTCATATGTGCCAATCTTGCCTCTAAACTGAAAAAAGTTTGGAAGAAGAACTGATGTTTGAAATTGCTTAATGCTAGAGGTTTATTGTAATAACAGTAATACTGACTTGGCCTGATCTTTGAACATTTAAGACTTGTTTTTATATCCCAGTGAATGATTTCATGTTAATTTATAATTTTTGCTGTGGGAGAGCTCCCAGAAGGGTATGTAGGAGAAACACTTAAGTGTCTCCAACTCTATTACATCTGCTGGAAGCAACAATGTAATCATGATAGAAGGGCCCTGGTTCTGACCTGTGTTGGCTATGTTACTATGTAATTCATAGTATTGGATAAGAGCAACACACTTGGGAGGATAGTAAGTTTTTTAACACGACTGTTTGGCATGAACTCGAGAGAAGTATACCTGTAGAAATGGTCTGTATATATGGATGCAGCAGCAGCCATCAAGAATGCTGGAATAGGTCCTGTGAAGGATTGTTATTTATTAGGTAAATGCTTTTTATAGGAAGCAGTTCTGTATTAATGTTTCATCTCCATGGCTTCATGAAATACTCCTAAGTATATTACTCTGAGATATGTACTATACGTTATTTTGAGAACGCTGTTTTAGGAATTGTTATGTAAGGATAAAATTTTGCTTGATATTGTCATACATCTGGTTTTACTATCTTTGGAAGAACATACTTGCACAACTGTACCTGGCTGGGTAGGTACTGTAGAATGGTTGAATTATAGGCAGAACTGTAAGTGTGTCTAACATTTTTTTTGAGTTTGATGGAGGGAAGGTAGATGGGGTTTGTTTTGTATTCTGTGGATAATTACAGACTGCATCTAATCTCTTAATAAGGAGATGTCATCTTTAATAACAGGAAAAATGTAGTTTTTTTGTTTGCAGTAGTGAGACTGACTTTGTTAACTTGGCAGCCCTTTTGAATGCTGACAAGGAATTAATCCCTTCCAAGCTCATGGAGGTTACAATTCCACCATCAGTTGACTTTGCAGTGAAGCTAGTTTGTGCTTGAAGTTGGCACCATGGCCCCACAGGAAATCGGATCTGTGACTTGATCTGCATTAAACAAAACATTGCAAAAAGAAATTACTATTTTTAACATGGATCAACTCCTTGAGCTTCATAAGCTCATATGAGTTGCATGACCTCCTATGTAGGTGAGGAGAGAATAATGTGCAATTGCATGAGGGTGAGAATGAACCAGCAGGAGTGGGACAGCTTGGTGAGATTTTCAGAGCTTTGGTGCTGGCATTTGTAGTCTTGAAACTGTGGCCAGAAACTCTTGCTGTTGAATGCAAAAGGGGACAAATGGTGTAACTGAAAGTAGGATCTAAGAAATCATGTGTGAGTTTTCATTAAGATCCCAAGACTTTAAGTTTATGAAATTGTGGTGAGCTTTATATTTTACAGTTGTCAATCCACTAAATCTTTGTGAATGTTAAAACAGTAAATCACTTAGCAGTGTTCTTAGTATTTAACTGAAGATGATTGTACCTTGTCCTGGGATTGGAAAATTCAGTGATGATGCAGGAGATACATCAAAATTAGAGAAAATATTTGAGAGAGATGAAGAAAAGCTGATCCATCCATGGCTTGCAGATATATTGGACTAGCACCATCTTCTGAATGTTTAGTACATTACAGCTATATGTATTCACAAAGATACTAAAGAACATTTAAAAAATATTCACTTAACTTTGAATTTCAGTAATCACAGTACTGTAATGTCTTTTTTACACTGTGTTGAGTTTATGAAATAGTTAAATTAAGCCAAAACAAAGGATATCTCTTGTTGAATTAGTGAGAAATTAAGGGGTTTTTTATACATTTTTTAAACTTCTGTCCTTAAACATAGACTTAAAAGTACAAGGAAGGAAGTTATTTTGTGAAAAAAACCTACTGAAGTCCAGCAATTTGTCACTAGTAGCTCACCTAAATCAATTTAAGTAGTTTTAAAAAAGTTTTAAGTAATCCTGATAAAAATTGTTTCATTTTGAATCAAAGAAGGGTCTGTTATTTTTCTGTCAGCTAGTCTTGTTTCAGAGTGTGTGGGCAGTATTAAAGTTCTCTATAGGGAAGTTTGGAAACTACTATCAAATACTGTAATATGTAATCTAAAGAGTCATGTCTTTTTTTGAAGGTAGGCTCATAAAAATTAATTTGTCAGGAGTTCTTATGAACATTTCAAAATATGTATTGCAGTTATTGTAATTTGAATATATTCTTACAAGATTATGAATCAAGTAGTTCTGTGTTTCTCCTATGTCATTCTGTAAAGGGAAATTTTATATTGGTGAGAGAAGACTTAGATTCTAAAATGGTATAACTTTCAACTGAGGAACTAGAGTTGTTTAGCCTGGAGAAGAAGAGGCTCAGGGGAGACCTTCTTACTCTCTACAACTACCTGAAAGGAGGTTGTAGCAAGGTGGGAATTGGTCTCTTCTCCTAGGCAACTAGTGATAGAAGAAGAGGAAATGACCTCAGGTTGTGCCAAGGGAGGTTCAGGTTGAGTATTAGAAAAAAATTCTTCACTGAAAGTGATTAGACATTGGAACAGGCTTCCCAGGGAAGTGATGGAGTCATCATCCCTGGGGATGTTAAAAAATTCTGTAGATGTGGCACTTGGTAGCTTGGTGTAGTGGGCATAGGGTGTTGGGTTGATAGTCAGACTTGATCTTAGAGGTCTTTTCCAGCCTTAATGATTAGGTAATTGTATGAACTCTTCATGTTAGTGTCACTAAAACATTGGCAATTAGAAACTGAACTATCACTTGAAACGTTTTTCAACTTGTATTTTTAATTACTGTGTTTGTGAAGTCTGATGAATCCAAAAAGTGAAATACTGTAAACTTTTAAGAATGTGAGAAGAAATTCTGCACCTGGAGTTTTAGAGATACAAAATAATTTTTACATATTTTTGTGGCCATTGTGTTTGAGTTATGGTACTTCATTAACAGAATTGCTGTTTCTCTCAGGTGGTCACCCTTATGCTATCACTGTATCATTTGTAATTTCATTAGACATTTTATTTCAGTGTGTTAAGAGTGTGCTTGTGGGGACTGGAATTAGAGCTGTTGTTGGGCATCCTGGATTATGGTTTGTATGAGTACAGGTTTGTTTTGTTTTGCTTTGTTGTTCCAAACACGTTCAACTGTGTTTGCATGCTGTGCTGGTCACTGTAACTGCCCAGTGATTTTTATAATTTAATTAATATAGCAAGAAATATCCAGCTGTGGGTTGTTCTGTCCCAGCCATTTTCTCCTTGTCTCCAGGAAATAGCTGTTTATAATGATGAATCCAAATTAAAAGCTTTTAACTTAATAAGGAAGTAAAACTCATTGCCTTCAAATTTCTCATTGACTCAAAGATTAGGAAGCCTGAGCACAAGTGTTAAAGAAGATGAAAGATTATAAGAAAAAGTAAGAATACAGAATTAGTCAGCAAATGATCTGTTAGTACTTGCAAAGTCCTTATAAACTGGTGATAAGGGCCATGTAAGAATCTGACTGACTAGATAAAACCCAGTAGTGAACAGACTGTCTTCTTTCCAGGAGGAGTGTGTAGTCTTAGGACACATTTCTTTGTGAAAAGTAAAAACTAATTAGCGGAACGTGTGAAATTAGAGAACATTAAAATCCTGTGAGATAATGCTTTTGAGAGAGTAGCATTAATTTGCTGAAGCTGGGCTGGTCATTTCTCATACCACTTCTTTCATTCCCATTGACACTTGATTTGTTAAGCTTACCCCAAGGCCGTGTTTATTTAGGTCTGTACATTGCAGGCAGTAAACAGAGATATGTGATAAAATCACCTGCACAGAGGTCTGTGCTGCCACATCTAAACTTGGGCCTAAATTAATGCATTTCATGTTAACTTGGTCATCTCTTTGCTATGGCACTGTCTGCTGTCTAGATAGCGTACCTAGTCACTTGAGTTGCACGATAGGGAGGTGACAGTGAACACCTCTTTCATCCTCCTCCTTTCAGTGTCCTTATGATACCCTTTTAAAAAGGCAAAAAAGGCAGAGTTGTTCCAATTATTTTTTAATTCTGTGATGATACTACAATGTGATTCAACTGGGTATTTGTTTAATAATGTCTTTTTGGATACTTGTTTCCAGAAATATCTGGATTAGGAGTTGAGATAAGGATTATAGGTACCCAAGAGAAGGGATCAGATTCTAACTATCAGTGGAAACTTAGTCTGTTGAGTCAAGTGATAAATAGTTGCAAGACTTTCTGCCAAGAATTTACTAGAACATTGAAAATGGGAGATATCTAGCTGAGAAAAATATTTTCTCTTTAACTGTCTTTTCAAGCTGTATAAGCTAGTTTTGAAAAGAAGCTTGGGTGTAAAGTTTACTCTTTTATGAAAAGATGCCTGCCATTTCTATTTGCAAAGATTAACACATCTTAAAAATGACCTGTCACCTACCAAACATTATACATGCTTGTTATTAGATGAGAATCTTGTGACTTTGTATCCTCTATAGTTAACTGCACTTGGGGTGCTGAGATAGAGATACTTGCTTCTGGATGCTTTTCTTGTTTTATACTGAAACCTATTTTAAATCTTGGAAATATTAACTTCATTAACTTTTTGTCTTCTAAAGATGCACATGAACCATTATGTTTTATAGCTTTAGAAAAAAATGCTGTAATCTTTTACTGTTTAAAAGTATTTGAAAGTCTTATTTAATGAGTTGGGTTTATGTTGAAAATATAAAGACTACAGCTACTTCTATAAATACAAATCAAAGAGGACTTTACATAGTGAACATATTCTTTCCTATTATTTTTTGTGTTAGAACAAGCTATTAGCATCATCAGCCTGATTTTATTATGTGAAGTACCCTTATTCTAAGAAGCTCATCACAGATTTTGTCTTTATATGTCATTCTTTGAAAGGAAAGAGAATTCCACATTGGTTTGTACAACTGTATGGAGGCCCATAAGAGAGGTGCATATAAAACCAGGAAAATCTCACTTCACAGGCCAGATGCCTTTCTCGTTTTAACTGGAGACCTAGAAATTGCTCACCTTTTCTTTACCATATTAGGCATACATTTTCTTGCTTTGTACATTTAGGAATTTGTCTTTTTGTTTAGAAGGAGCTCAGATCATAGATTGGGCATTTAGAAAGCTATATTTTTCTTCAGTAACTGAGAAGCATATTTACTGATGATTCTATTTTGTTAAAAGGAGGAAGTATTATAATGTTTTGTGTAAATTACAAGATGTTTTAAGTTACCTTTTTTTTTTGCTTTCTGAAACTGGTAATTTCCTGTTGTAGCTGGAAATGTTAAGTGTAGTTTTTTAAGTATTAAAATGCAGCACAAGCTATTATTCTGCTTTTTAGCAAGTCTTCTAATACAACATTTGATTTGTTACTGTGTCCTCATAGGGAAGTATCAGCAGTAGAGTGTACATGACAGTGAGAAAGTAAACACATGCTTGCAATCAAATTAATGTATTTCATCTGTCTTCAACTAATAACAATCTGTCATGCTATCTATCTGAGAAGGGGCATAAACAGTTTATTTTGTGTTTAGAATAACTTCCTGGAGGTAGTTAATGTGACATGTAGTTTGTCTGACATGAGTATAACCAGATCAACACTCTAGATGTTTTCTTGATAACCTAAAAAAATTACTGAGAAAATCTGTACTGGAATGGTATTTATATTTTGTTTTGAGCTTCTTTAAATCAGAGTAGTTTCAGGTCTTCCATGAAAGAGGTTTTTTTTTTCTTGGCAGTTGTACAATTTGAGTGTGAGAAAAAGATTGAAAATTTTACTAAAAATGTAACTACAAAAAGCTGGTTTGCACTCCAGTATTTGGGTTTGAGTATTTGAGAAGTGTGTGCTATAGTAATTTAGGAGTACCAAATTAAAACTGATTTTTAAAAAGCTAGGTATTGCACAAAGTCTGATAGTACTGCAGACTCAGTACAATTTATTGTCAAATTAATTATTATTTTGCATAATTATGATTACTCTGATGTTATGATAGATTATTATTAATAAAATCAGGTTTTTGTTTACACAGAAAGAACCTTTGTGTCTAATTAGAAAATGAAAATGCACTTGTTTGAACTTCTAAGTAACCTTCTCAAAGCTGAGGCATAATGAAAGTTCCATCTTTTAGTGGGAAAGCAGTAGGTTATTGGTAAGCTGAGCAAAGATAGGGGAGGGGTTTTTGTTGCTTTTTATTCTGTTTTCTTTGGAGCTATGACAAAAGTAGAATTAAAACTGGGTAATTGTTTGTATTGCTTATGGCAGAAGAGGCCTGAAGGGGGTTCTTTCTGGCCAGAGTGGTGGGACCTGCAAGGCTGTGCTCCTCTGATGCGCTGTGCGGCAGAGGCTTGATAAACTGGGTAGTAAATCCTCTTGCCCAGAATGCTGCTCCCAGTGTCTGTTAATGATTTTTGTTTTATTCTTTAGAGTAGTGGATACTCAGCATATCTTAGAGAAAGGGATTTCTCTAAGGGATCTTTTGTTCCCTTCTCATGCACTTTTGCTTATGCATGAGAGAGGCAGGATCTTCACTCTTCGAAATTAAACTGACTGCACTTGTGCAGTATGTACTGTGTAGGGATAATACTGCATAACACTGTAGTCTTCTTCAGTCTGTTAGGTTTTCAGGTGCTCAGGCAAGGTTTGTTCTTAAGAAATCCATCTGATATTATACCAAAAAATAGGATGAAAAGAGATCATCCTATACAGCCCCCTTTTTTATGACCCCGGAGTATTTTCAGAAGAGAAAATACGTTCATAATTTTAAGCACATGTAAATCAAATTAATAAATTATTAAAGCATTTTACTTGTCATGTCTGTGTGGGCTAATCATGATAGCTCATTATTTAAACATTATGTAATTGTATACCTTGTGTGAACAGCTGCAAATACTTTGTGGAAAGATTTATATTTCATTTTTCACAGCATACTATAAAAGAATATATTTTTGTGGTACCATAGATTAATACAGATGTTTACTCATAGCTTTAAAACTACCCTTAATTATATTAAACCATGAAGTAGTTACAATATGCATGATAACTACAAAATTAGATAGTTGTAAATTAATTTATATGTTAATACCAGTTTCAATGGAAAGTACTGTAAATATCAATAAAAAAAAGTTCAGCTTAAACAGGAGAACTTCCCCTCAGACAAACTCCCTCAGAGTTATTGCAATTGCAAGCTTTGAAAGTGAAAGATGGTTATATGTGGGTGGATAGATGTCCCTTTACTGAAATTCTCTGAACTGTGTCTTTCAGGTTTCTTTTTGTGCATGTGGTTTAGAAAGTGGTTAGGCTAGTTATCACTGATAGAATCCTATGAAATGACTATATAGTGCCTCATAGTTTGCAAGCGTAATCGCATGATCCAGGAGAAATGCCAACAAACTATTAACAGCCAGACTTGCTTACATGCATTATGCATGTCACTCAGCTGTTTGTGCCATTCTGAATAAGTACTGTCACTGTTTTTTCAGCTGTGTGGAAGTACCTGAACAACTTACATATAAGTTTTTCTTCCAGAATTACCTGAAAGGAAGATTCATGTAAAATGCATGGGGTTTGGACTTAAAAATCCTCTGTAGTCTTTACATGTTGTTCTTCTCCAGTGATGTTATGATAGAAGAGACTGGCAGTCTTGTGGGAAAGGGGGATAAATAGCATGAGTAGCAGCCTTTACATTCTGCATAAATAAAGTTCTCTTGTCTTTTTAGAGTATGTGCAGTTATTTTCTTGTGTGACAATATTTAAATAGAAATATATAATGACTACATTTTTGGCATTTTGAATGACTGTAAAACCAGAACATTCATCATTCTTCTCATGATATATATTTAAAAATACTTACTGGATTCGTGTTTGTACCAGTTGTATTACTCTGGTAAATTGTTACTTGTAGCTTATTCTTGTCTTCATTATAAGATAGTCCAGCTGTGGGGTAGAGCCCTTCCCAAATCTTCGTTCGTGAAGCCTAGCCATGATGATGATGATGAGTTCCTTTCAGTGAAGTAGGTGAGCTGAAGGAGTTTTTAAGCTGTGTGACTGTTTTCTCCACATACATAATGGAATGGAATGGAAAAGATCATTTGTCCCTGCCCAGTAGTGCTATGTGGCTTATTGCAAACCTTTTTTTTATCTTATGGAATGGTACATATATCTAAGTAGTGTAAGAGAAACAAAGTTGGCATTAATTGATTTACCATGTGTGGCTTTAGAGTCTCAAAGTCAAAAGTAGCAGAATTATTGAGTCAAGACTGAATAGCTATTGAGTGTTTGAGTGTAGGAAGATTTTAAAGCACCCATTTATGGTTTATCTAGCACTTTATAATGTTATTCTGTTCTCTTGCTACTTGCTACCCAATAAATTAAAATATCAGTGACCTACTCTTACTTTCTCAAGTAAAGATTTGACTTCGAATAACTATTTATACTGTCCTAAGTGTTTATTCAGGTTTTTTTTTTCATCATTTGCTATCTAGACTTGCAGACAGTCATTTAAAATAGAGTTTTCCATCTTGAGTTAGCACAGTCTAGCAGCTATTCACTGCAAATAAGTGATACACAGCAGCAATTAAAAAGGATAAAGAGGATGTTGTTTGTATAAAATCACCTGAAGATACAACCCCAAAAAAATCTCTCTGATCCTCACTTCAGATGACTATTTTGTCCTTGTTGTCTTTGAAGTGTTACTTGCTCTCCACAGAGGTGACTGTGATGGAGCTGACATCTTTTTCCTTACCTAAATTCTGCATTTTTCTTCTTACCTGGTTTTCTTCTCAGATCTTCAGGAATGCCTTAAAGAGAGTATTATTGGGATTTCTGTGGGAGTTCCATACTTCTCTGCTAGATTCTGTTTTCTTTATTTCACCTCACTAGATCTCTGTTTAGTTTCACCTACAGATCAAAATTGAAATCTCAGAGTTACTAAAATACTTGCTTCTCATGAAGCCTTACCTTACCTAGAGACACTGCTCTATGCTGGTTTCATCTTAAATGGGAGGTTTTCACTTTGATGTCTGACTTTGTGGAAGTCATGTCTGAATTCCTAATCTATTTTTGTTGTGCCAGTATCTTTATGGGATACCTTTATATAGATCTGTTAGTTACGGAGCAGTAATTTGTCTTGCTAGCGTTAATCGAAATGACTCTTCACACTAGACAAGCTTAAAGGTGAATGTCTGGTTTTATTCCAGAGAAACAAAAAGTTGGGCTCTTCACTACATAGTTACAGGAGAGGAAAAGTAAGGCAATGGAGATAATTTTCAGATAATGTCTGGCTGCTGTGGGGTTTTTTGTAGTTGGTTCATGAGCTTTTTAATGTGTATTTTGGGCATTAATACGAACGAACTGCAGCAGCCCATATTGTGGATGCCTTTTCTTAGAAAGGGACTACAAAATGACACTAGGGGCTGATGAGCCCCTTTTTCTGTCCTCATCAGGCCAGTCAGGAAAACAGAACTATGACCTACCTCTGTCTCTCCCCCATTGCTCATGATGTCTCTCTGCTTCTCCCAATTTCAATTTTGATGTAGTTAATTTAACTATACAATTTAATGCAAATATACTAAGTGGTTCCTGTATAGTCAAGGGATTAGCAGTGTACTCCTTTGACATTTTCATTATTGTCTTGCTAACTTTAACTGCCATTCCTGCCTGTTGGTTGAATTTTTGAGACCTTTAACATTTTAAAAATGAGAGGTCAAAGAAATACTTTCACTGCATTCTGTAAAATTTACCCATCTTGGACTTGCTTTAGCTTTTTATGGTTGGAAAACATAATTTAGTATGCAGAGTTTGTATCCAAGCACTTAACCCAAAGTACTGATTTCTAACATTTGTGTGTTTTGAAGATACACTGTTTGCAAATAGTTAAATGTCTTTACAGTTTTTAAATGAAAATCCTTGTGTCTCATTTAGACATCTCACTTTTGAGTTTCTAGCCATCAGTTTATATTCTTCTTGGTAAAAATGGAGCTATTAATTTTCCCCTGGGTTGTCTTCCTTGTTCACTTCAGTTGAGGAGGATGACTGTACCATCTGGCACATAAACTTCACTTTGAGGCTGTCTCTAAATGTTTATGTTTGATGTGTGTCCAAATCTTGCAGATTCTTTCTTTGAGACCTTTGTTAGATATGGCCTATCATAACCATTACCACAGTTTAAATGTTCTTATTTTGCATCTTAATTTCTGTAATTCCTTTTTCTTGGCTAAT
Source organism: Galbula dea (assembly GCA_013399015.1). Taxonomy (NCBI): domain Eukaryota; kingdom Metazoa; phylum Chordata; class Aves; order Piciformes; family Galbulidae; genus Galbula; species Galbula dea. Next base: position 2,548,167 of record VWZX01007813.1, read on the forward strand.
GCAATGTTATCCAGCCATTTAGAGTATTCTGCGAGATCGTTTTCCTGGTTTGTGAAATCAAACTGTATTTATGTATCTGATTCTCTTTGTTTCTATCCAAAACTTATTTATCTTTGCCTTTTAACTTTTCATGGCTTAAGTGTATCATACTTCATCCCAAGATATCTATTCCTGCTGTTAATTGGCTCATCATGTAAGCCCACATTGGCCAGCTGTTAGTTTTCCTCCTATAAAGTCGCTGCATTCCTTATAAACATCTTTTTTAGAAAATCATTTTTCTCCTCCAAATCCCTCCCTTAAAGACTTTTTGCTGTCATGTCTAAATAAAAGCTGGACAAAACTTATCTCCTGGTGTGCTAAGAATTCTGTCTGTCGAGCTGACCAGTGTCAGATGTTCAGCAAAACAGGACTGGATCTTCAGTAACTGTCTATGACTGTGACCTTAGTCTGCAGCAACGCAAAGTAGTTGGAGTTAGCATAGTCGTCTTTCATTGACTGCAAACTGCAGCTTTGTATAGTTAAATATTTATTAGTGCTTGAAACCCTTTTCTTGTTCTAAAACTGTGCTCTCTTTCATTGAGAGCTAATGTAACACGAATTGCCTTGCATTTACTGTGGGCTGAGAGTGTGCACATGGACAGTTACCTGGCAGTTATCTAGCCTAACAGTAACTGTACAGTTCACAGAAGACTGCCCATAATTCAGAAGGCAGAAGGTGAAATAGCTGTGAGTTTTGCACTTTTAATTTCTCCACTGTAATAAAGTATCTGCTCCACTGACCATATATTATTCTCTATGTTTCTTCAATAGAAAATAGGAGGCAATGGAGGATATGAATTCCAGTATGGCAGTGCCATTTTCTTCCTGAAAACTCAACCTTTTAGCATGCTGTTGTGTTCTTCCACTCTCTATTCTTTTCTTCCTGGGAAGAGAGACATTGTACTAACTTGTGAGCTTGTCTTTATGAACTTACATAAGCATGTCCTGGTATTTTAGAGGGATATAGTGTGAATGCTATTTATTTATTTTTATTGTAATAGTGTGTACGTTTTTGGAGTTTGGCTATAGTCAAAGAAATACAGTGAGTGGTATTTGGAGGTGGGGTAAAGGTTTGTTTAAGAGCTCATCAAATGAAAATAGAGAAAAAAATGTTTATTTTTCCTAAAATAATAATCTCACTGTTGTGTTTTCCAAGCTGCACTTAAAACTAATGTGTGAAAAGTGAAAATAATAGTTCATAGTGATGTGGTTTAGGCAGTATGCTGTTTTCTTTTTCTTAAAAGCATTTTCAGTAGAGGCCGTGTTCTGGTAGTTATTTTTCAGAAAACGAACAAGCAAAAATCTAGCTGTTGTGGTAGAATGCATGAGTTTTTATCAAAATTGTTCTTGACTTTGTGTTTTATCTTGGTAAATGTATTTTTCTTCATATTTTTATGAAACTATATATCTTGCATTTAGTATTATGAAAAACTGTACTACAAACATTAGTGTTAATAGCTTAGTATTTTAGTCTTTCACAAATTAATGCCGGTAGTGACTGCATGATTTTAGGCCTGTTTTATAAACAAGGCCTTACTGATGTGCAAGGAACAGTAATATGTGGCAAAAACTCCACATTAACCAAGGTAAGCAGTATAAATGGGGTGTAGGAATCCCCTGTTAGACTAAAAATCTCCAAGAGAAAATCTCTAGAGCCTACAAATTAAAGACCTCCAATATCATTTTAAAATAAAGCATTTTATGTAGTAGGAGAGCATTTTTTCAGCTGATAATCAAATGACACTATTATGCAGGCTTACTAGATTTGCAAATTTACAAGTTTTTACAAGTCAGTTGGGTCCCTTCCTCAGGAAATCAGTTTAAAGTTTTTTTTCCTGTATTGACTCAAAGAGCCTGGTTGTCCTTAAATCCATCTGAATATATTTGCCTTATAATTTGACGGCATTGAGTCAACACCCTTATAGGAACTGTAATGCAATAAAAAGAGAAACTGTTCAATATAGTTTCCAGTTACCTTGGGATCAGATTTGGAGAAACTGGAATGTATACAATAAAATCTGTGCAAGTCTTCAGTTCCATGTTGTTTTGGAAGCAACTTGTGCTTTTCAACATAAAATACCACTTGAAAGCTTTGCTCTGCTTCCAGTGGTTGGAAAGTGATAAAAATGAAAATGCATGTGACTCTTGGAATATGCATTTTACTGGTTTTAATTTTCTGAAACATACCTTTGTGGCATTGAAAGCTTCATGTATGAGTAACTAAGCATCAGTGGTTTTATTCAGTTCTTTTTTATTATAGTGAATTTTTTTTGTCTACTATGTTCTGCAATAAAGTTCTTTATAACTCTTTTACATTTTTTACTTAGAAAAAAATATGTAGATTCAGATGTGCTTGGTGAATTCTATTCTGTAAAAATCTCTTAATATGCAAACATGATTTGCAAACTTCAGTTCTGTCTCAGGTTTTTTTTGTATATGGTTAACAGTAAAGTTGTTGAAAGTTGTTTCTGTATATCAGAAATAAATCTGTCCTTTATTTCAGCTAAAAATTCATTGTGTTTAATTATACAATTTTAATTGTGGTTTCATTTGAGTTTTTGCAAGTAAAAATAATCTGATATAATTTATTATTTTAATTTAAATGATTATAAAAAGAAAGAAACTTGCCTTTGCATACACCTGCAAAGGAAGAGATTACATCTGATGTGTTTCCAATTAATAATTTCTAAGGCAGGTAACTAAATGGGCTCCATTAGAGTAATTTTTCCTTTCTTGAACTTATTTTTAGTTGACTTGGAACACATGCGCACGGTGAAAGTTGACAAGCACCAGCGATTTTGTCAGGAGAACAATTTCAGTAGCCATTTTGTCTCAGCCAAGACAGGAGATTCTGTAAGTAAGAAAAAGAAAATCCTTGTAGAGGTTTGTTTTTTTAAATGCACCAGTTTTATATTCTTCACATATTAAACCATTGAGAACTTTGGCTGCTACAGGTTGTTTTTGCCTGCCTAGTTGCATGAAAAACAGATCTTTGTTTGAGTGTTTGTATTCTTAATTAATTACAGTGTCTTCTCATCTGATTTGCAGTTTGAGGTTTATATTTTAATATGGAATGAGAACAAAGACCAGCTGGATCTCTGTTTGCTATGAGCCCGTTGTTAAATGTATTCCATCATTCCAAATGAATAGACCATCAATATAGAAACTGTCAGTAGTTGATTGTGTCACAAGACCCTGCTACAATGAAAATTTTTAATATGGGTCCTGAGACATGAGAGACACTCCCTCATTGAAACTTGAACATTGTATTTGTACTGCTTTGCAGAGCACATTTTTGAACTGACTCTCAGCTAACTAGGTTATTTGCTTTAGTTGGAAGTGTGTGGAAGAAGAGATCAGTTGACTGTGTCAGTCAAATTAAATCACATTGTATTGTTTTGCTTGATTTCTGTCATATGCCTCATGACTTTGTTGTTCTCATAAAACAGTCCTGTATCTGTCTCCTTAGTGTTACTTATGACAACATAATTTATTTTCATGTTACTGAATGGTAAGACCATGTTCAATTATATGGAAGTATAATTTTGTAATACAAATGGAATCCCTTGTTTTTTTAAGATCTTTGATAAACTTCTGCATTGGACTGCCTAACTTCATAATATTTTTTCAGTAAAGCCTACCAATACTACTGTTACAAATGCAGTGAGTCCTGATTCTGCGTATAATTTGTGTTAAATCTTTGGCATTTTCTTTTCAGGTGTGACAATTCAGGATTTTTATGCTAGGAAAAGAAGAAAAAATTTATAACATTTCACTCAGTGAAGTGCATATCTGCTAAAATTGATTCCCTTCTCAAGGAGACAGTCTTTTTGTGGGATTTGATAATAGGAAGAAAAAGACTTCTTTTTATAAGATTGAAGTATTTAAAATTACAAACTGTGAAGAAACCTTACTGTGTCTTTTTCATTGTTTCACTGATTACAGCAGCATCCCACTACATAAACTTTACTGTTTAAAAACAGATGTAAATCTGAACATACCTAGAAAGTGTGTAACAGAAATCTCTGTTTCAATATCTACTAACAAAAGAAGATATGAGTTACACTTTATGGCAGTTCATTTTTAATTTCAGTATAGATTTGAATTAACCTTTTCACTGTTAGTGCATACTGGCCTTTCAAAATTTTTGTGTATTTGGGGTTGTACAGAAGAGACAGGGTGTTTACCCTAGACAGTGATTGAAGAAGAGGCCATCCATTGCTACTGTGGATATAGACTAGAGGAGTCTTAAATACTCAGTTAAGATAAATGAAGTGATTTGTTTTGTTTACCTCAGATCTTTCCAACACTCATGCAGAAAAGATAATTTTATGTACATAGAAAAGCCCCAAAGTCTCCTTAGAGGGGAAAAAATTTCATGAAAGAGGTAGTATAGCTAACTGTCTCACTGCCCATCAAACAGCAAAACTAAAACATTCAACTTTTGTCTGCTGTTTTGTGCACAAAACATCCTCATGGCAGGTGATGTAGCTCAGTATGCCTGAGAGCCTGCTGTGGGTTAAAGTAGGTCTCTGGAAAAGGTAAGCCTGTTCAGGATTTCCTTTCTTGCTGTGTGGGTGCTAGTAGAATAGACCAGTACAAAACCAAGTAGTTCAGAGAAAGAGAAATTATTTTGGAAGCTACCATGGTGTGTCAGTTGTGCCATTAATTTGTAACTGGTTTCCATCTCAGGTGTAAGAAGAGATTGTGTAAATGGTTAGTCTTTTGAATTTTCATTGGAAATTACTAAAAGCACCTACAGAGCCCTTACCTTTTGAGGGTGGCAGCTGTATCTTGAAAAGCAATGTTTGTTAGTAGTTTAGGTTGTGAACTCAGGCAAATAACCGTGTAGATAAAATATATGTAGCATGACAATGCAATGTTCAGCAAGCTTAAATTATTCCTCTTTAATATCTGTTGTGTTCTTAAATCTCATTTAAAATGCAGCTGCCTAAACAGTAAGAGTGGTGAACTAGATTGAGTATGAATTAAAGAAGTGATTTAAGATAGCATTGCCACCCAATGTTGTCTGTCAAACCGTGTCTGAAGTTGAATTCTGCCAGGCTGCTGCATGCCATACACATCTTGCTTGTTTCCTGGATAGTTCTGTTCAGTGTTAACACCCATATTATTTTGTAAGACTCTTCAGAACAAATGTATCATTGCTTGGCTTTTGGATTGTTAGTGTTTTTCAAACGTGCAGTAGAGATTTTTGATAATGTTAATGCACAGTTCTGTTCTCAGTTTCAGAAACCTACACCACTATTACACAATGCACTGGTAATACACTTTTGTGTTAAACATTAGTGAATACCCTTATTCATATTTTATAGCACTGAGAGTAGTAATTGAGAGGTAGGTTGTATAAAAGCTTGTTTAAACTTAGGTCTCTGGAGGCAGAGTAGAAGTGTTGCTTAACAATCCAGCATACTGTGCATTCCTTGTACCATTGTTGAGTTATATTTGCCAATTTTTAAACAAAATTGAACATACCAGATGAGAGTTTTTTTCAGATCTGGTTTGCACAGGTCATAATTTTGTATATCTCATTGTTTACACTTCAAGAATGGTTTGATATATTTGAAAGAACCTCGAAGATGTCTGCTTTTAATCATTTAAGTGCAATTTAGTTTCTTTTCTATAGGTCTTCCTGTGTTTTCAGAGAATTGCTGCTGACATACTTGGCATCAAACTAAACAAAGCAGAACTGGAACAATCACAGGTGATTTTCCACAAATACATTTTTTTTCTTAGTATTTTATTTAGTATTAAATAAAAAAATCTCATTGCAAATTAGAAACCATCCTTTAAAGCAAGCTACATCTGGTATACTTTTCCAATGGCTTTTTCTTAACATAATTTATTTATTAATTTATTTATCCATCATGGTAAACTTGCTGGAACAAGAAAATGTCTGTTAAAAACAAATGATGATTTGGCAGCTGTTTTTTTAAAAATAGTACTTAAAATTGGTTTAGAAATTGAAAGCTTTATGTATGCACATACAGGTAACATGGAAGATGCTGTTATATATACATTAAATACTGTACATTTATGTCAGATACAGTTTTTATGAAAGTTGTTCTCTTATATTTCTTTGCATTTTTCAAACAAAATTTTATTTTAGAATGCTACAGATTGAAGTGATAGAAGGCATAAACGTCTGTGAATGAAAGCATTCCAAGTCAATCTTCATTGTGATTGTACAGGAAAAATAGTGTTTGTCAATCAGAGTCAGGAATTAACTTTTTCAATGGCTGTGTTTGGTTAATCCTACATTTTAATGTTCATTAAAACATTCAGTATCTGAAGGGGGCCTACAAAAGAGCTAGTGAGGGACTTTTTGGGAGGTCAGACAGTGATAGAACCAGGGGAAATGGGTGTAAGCTAGAGGAGGGTAGATTTAGGTTGGATAGTAGGAGGAAGTTCTTCACTATGAGGGTGGTTAGACATTGGAACAGGTTGCCCAGAGAGGTTGTGGAAGCCTCATCCCTGGGCAACCTGATCTAGTGGATGGTGTCCCTGGCAGGCAGGGGGGTTGGAACTAGATGACCTTTGAGGTCCCTTCCAACTTTGACGATTCTATGATCGTGTACCTGTGTAATGCAGGACCTCAGGGAAGGAATATTGTCTTTGTAAGTTCACTATTTCCCATTTTATTCTGATGTGCAAATGGAAAATTAATCCTACCCTGGTTCAGTACACCCATTTTCATGCAATGATCTTTCTCATTGTACTAGTCCCAAATCTTCCCCTAAAGGAGCTGCATAGTTTCTGCCATTGCATCTTGTGTTTTGTTCTTTGCATTTTGAGTCTTATCTTGGGGATTGTATGCCATTTCTTCTGCAGTAAAAAGGGCTGAGAGAAGAGAGAATGTTTCTTAGCAGTAGGCAGGAAGGTCATCAAGAAGCTTGTTTCCCATTCTCTTGCATTGATCAGCAGTGAGTTAGGTGCAGGAATATAGCAATTTCACTATGAACATACAGCAAGACCCTGCTGCTTGTCCTGCTCTGAAGTGTAAGCGTTTTGTTGCAGTTCATGCTGTTTGGAAATTGCCTTATGCAGAATGGCTCTAATGAGAGCATTGTTTTAGGAGCTTACAAACTAATTGAGAAAAGATGGTTTTGCTATTTTTAAAAATTTGAACTGTAACTATATTAATTAAAATGTGATTGCTTGCTTAACTGCATCTAGCAGAGTTGGATGTCTCTTAGTTTTTATCAGTGAGTTAGGAGATCAAAAATGTGTTAATTATTCAAATAAGGAAGCATGAGATTTTCTTATATAACCCCTTTTCCTTTATCACCTCCTTCTTCTTAGTTCCTGATTCTAAAAATAATTTTCCTGCCAGTAAGACTGTGTGCATAGGTTCAAACCAAAAAGATTTTATACAAACCCAGTATCAGAAACCTCAAAACCAGAGATTGTACTACTGAGACAACCATAACTGTATAATGATGCTTGAAATTACAATACACTTATTTCAGGTTTACTTTTTGAATGAAAAGGTAGCTGTTCTAGTGATGTAATATCCTATATAGTGTCCTTGATCTGATAGTGACTACCAACATGAAACAAGTACCACAAAATATGTCAACAAGCTTATTTTTTTAAAAAAGGCAGAGTATTTCTTACACACTGCTTGGTCTCCTGCTTTTCGAGTTGTACAATAAAGGTGTAATTTCTGAAAATGTTTTGCCACAGCAGTGTTAACAATCTGTGTTGGAGTGGTTAACTAGAAAAGTTAACTAGAAAAGTGTATTGCAAACAGTAAAAAGGTAAAATATAGTGCATACCTAACAAGCAAAGCTAAGAAGCTTCAAAAAGCTGTAATTGATAGGTAAATAATGAATGTGTCTTTTCAATGATCTTGTACTAAGATGCCATCTCTTCTGAGCTCTGTGTTTATTTGCATATAAATAATTCAGCACATAAAGAATTCTTTAATTTTCCTTTGGTTGGTTGGGTAGTATTAGACCTCTCTGTGCTATGTGGTGAGTTCTTGTAATTCAGATGTAAGCTTATAGATAGGTATGCAAATACATGTGATACATGGGGTTATAGAGAAAACTGTAGCTTTCTAAAGAAAGTGTCTATTTTTAGGTTGTTTTTAAAGTAAGAAGCTCAGTATAGCCCTGGTTTAAGAATATGTAGCTTTCTATTTCACATTGGTATCAACTTTGAGTAGGCTTCCTCCTACCTTAGTATTGCAATTACAGATGTAATTTTGTTGAGCAGATCAATGGAATATGTAAGGTATGGATCAGAGATGATATTATGCAAACTGCAGTAGCAATAAGCTATAAGTATTTAATATACATAAATTAAATACTATCTGTGGCCCACACATTGCTGTTAATGTGAATCCAAGGCATAGTGGTAAAAATGGTAAAAAAACAACCAACCAAAAACATCAGTGAAACCAAATGAAAAAGCCAAGAACAACAACAAAAGAAGAAACAAAGTCAGTAAATGGAGTTGGCCAGAAAAGAAACTTCATTATTGCCATTCAGGTACAGCAGAAGTCACTGTGTGTTCCTACACTGTCTATGTAGCTAGAGTAAAAGCTGGAAAACAACCACCTGACTTTGCAAAGTTATGCAAATCAAGTGTAGTTTCAATCTACTCTTAGCAAACAATAGTTCTTTGTTACCAGTAAAACGTTTGCTTCCTTTGAGAGAGGTGTTTTGAGTGGGCTGTCGGAATTGCTCCAATTTAAGTCAGTGAGAAACCAAAGGGAGTTCTGTTGGAATCTCTGTCTGTTAACTGTGTCTTAAGGTTCATTGTTGTATGGAACCAAATAAATACCCTGGTCACTTCTTAAGACAGAAAAGAGAAAGTCTCTACATAAAACTAGAGAAGGGAAACTTTAACCTCCATGTCCTCAGAGGGGTAAACAGGAGGACATTTCTTGAGAGAAATTTATTAGTCTGCAATGGAAAAGCCTAACTGAAGTACTGTGTAAATGCTGTTTCCCAAAAGTGTGGTGCTGGTTTCTTGGCTGGAAAGAGGTGGTGTTACCATTACTAGGTTTCTGGTTTACTGCAGACTTTTTTATGACAAGTACAAGCCCCTGAATATGGTGGTGTGTTGGTTTTTTTCCTTTCCATCTGTAAAATGGGCACAGGGCATTCTTAAATTGTGGAACAGTTACGTGAAAGTGTTTCTTAATGTTTTTAGACATTTTGTACTCTAGCTGTTGGACTATAAAAGTAAATAAATGGATGGATGCTAGATAAATGCTATAAAGAAACAAATAAAAACAACACAATAATGTGACTCAACTCCAGTAAATATGCGAGTGTTGACTTGGGTTTAATCTTTAAACAGTAAAATTGTTTTAGTTTTTGCTAATATGCACTATTTACATGCTGGATTATGTCTTTGCATTGTCCATATTTTGTGTGATGTGAGATTTACACATTTTGAAAAATGAGAAGGTTGTTGCTTGGTTATATTTGTCATTGAACATCAAATGTCCTCATTCGGTCAAGGTGGTAACAAAGTAAAAGATGAAATACTGAGTTTATGTAAAACGCCAACAGTGAAATGCTGTATGTGTGTTGTGTTTTATTTTGTATTTCTTCATTATTAGTGATTGTCAAATATTGTGAATACTCTTTAAAAAATATTTCTAGCACTTTTGGTTTTATGCCTGAAGATACTATTTCTTGTGTTTTAAAATCAATTATAATTGTCACAGTCACTAAGGAGATCTTAGAAGTGACTCACAGGTGGTTAGAAGTAAATAATAGGAATCCCAAACGTGTTATTTTGACCTGTATGAATTTGTGGAGCTTGACTTATGACTTTTGATCTTTGATGACTGGCAGAACTTCAGAAGTTCTTGTGAAAAGTGGTTGGGGTTCTTGATCCCCTTAAAATTAACAGAACAACTTTTGTTAATTAACAGCATGGTCAAGCCTTAGAAATTGAATTATTTACCATGTATTAATTTAGAAAACAGCTGCAGCAGTTTAAGGTATTAATGCAACCCAAGTTACTGCCCTTTTGCTGGAATTTATCACTCTCACAGCAGAATCAGAAAATGGAAGGTGATCATGTGCCTTGGCCACATCAGGGTGAAGTTGAGCAGCTTAGCTTAAACTGCTGCTGAAAGTTGTTTTTAATTGAAGCTGCCAGACTTTGTGCTGAAGCGGATGAGGTGCAAGTACACGTTACATTCCACCAACTCTACTTTGGCAGCAGTGATCTCCAGCAGAGGAATAGGACAGACATTTGGGGGTGGTAAGTTTTTAAACTATCTCAGCTAGGGCTACTAAATCTTGTCTGTTAACATGCTGAGATGACTGTTAATCAAACCTTCATTTGAACAAAACTGTAGTGAAACAAAGAACTAGATTGCTCTTTATGCGTGACTGGAAAGTAGAGCATGTTTTTGAAGTGGAACCATTCCAAAGTAAGAAAATTGCAGATTCTGACTTATTTTCAGTCCTCAAAATACTCTCTCTTTTAAATCGCAAGGGTCTGATGAAATTTGAGGAAATAGCTCCTTTACTAATCAAATGTTTTTCTTTCTATATTTTTTACTTTCAACTGTAGTGTAAAAACTGCATGGGGTACAGCTTTGTTCCTTGGCATTGGCAAGAGCTAACATTTTTGTAAATGATGTGTAGTTTTCTCTTTAAATAAATGCCAGTTCAGCAAACTAGGATGTGTGTGCCAGCTTTATACAATAAAATGTTTGGCAGATAAGTCAGATCTGGAATTCAGAGCACCTGTGCCAAGAAAGGTTATTTCTCGTTATCGACAGTGGTTTGAACTGTGGCAATGATATGCCATAGAAACTGATACAAAGAAGCCCAACTTTTTAATTACCATGAAGTTAATAAAAGAAATGTCTCAGTGGTATTCCTTTCTTCTTCCTTAGATGAAATTCCTTTAGAAAATCCATCTCATTTATGATAGTCAGTTTCTTGCTACAGTGCGCCTAAGCTTGGGTCACTAACCTGCCTGTGTTTACAGGATAGGATTTAGACCAGTGTTTTGAGGAACAATTAATTGCCTACTGATTGCAAGGCTTTTTTTTTTTAACCCTTAGTTCTAGTCAAAAGATTGGTATGAAGAAACTAGGTCCTGTGAGGTCAGATAACACTGTTATCTAAAGACTTAAAACTCCTACTACTGCCTTACATGGGATTTGGCAACCTTTCCCCTGATAACATCAGGGCAGGAGTCCAGTAAATCATGACTCTTGTCCACTAGATAAGATAATATGAATGTAATAAATTAAACTCAATAAGAGTACATCAGCAGCTAATAAATCCAAATCCCTTACCAGCCAATTCAATTATTGTTACCTGTTTGACATATAGGTTTTATTTACAGAGGTAATCTTTAATGTATACTGTTTATATTATCATATAATCCAGTTTATATAGTTTCCTTTAAACCAGTAGTATTTATTCACTTATCCATTTTAACCTTGAAAATATGTTGTATGAAAGTTGAAGTATTTAAGAAAAAAAATATTAAAGTGGTCCAGTGTCTTAGCAGAGCTGCCTCCTCTGTTACTTCTTTGCTGAAATTGTTCCATGAATTTTTTCTTGCCTTTGCATGAACAGCAAATTAACAGTGAGAAACCTTTCAACAGTTCGGTTTGCCTTTAAGTGGAAAATGAGAGCCTTTTATTTTTATAGGAAGTAAAGAAAAATCAAAGCTTGCAGCACTTAAGTGTGAGGTTGTTAATTTGTGGCACTGGTTTTGATTATGTAGTTATAATACAATAGCTACGTAGTGGAAAACATGCGTGTGTACCTCTAATGCACTTGTTACAGTTGTTGGTGGGTAGCTGACTAATGTAATATTTAACTACCTTAGACTTAAAGGAATAGGCCATTGTCATCTTTTCTTTCACTGAATTACCTTTCTATTTATTCTGTCCCTTCTCTTGCTTTAATACACTTTCATTGCTTGAATATTTCACTTTGGTGTTTCTGCATAGTTTTTTTTATGCCATTCATTCATTCCTATTGATCAATTTCTCTCTTTTTTTTCCCTTCTCTTTTCTTCTTACATTCTTCTCCTTGCCCTCTATCTGTTATATTGATACATGATTAACAGCATGTTGTCAGGGCAGAACTAGTGAAATATCCTGAAGAAGATAACCAACGTGACAACACTTCCAACTGCCAGAGCAAAGTCTGCTCAATGCAGTAGTTCAGGTATTGATGGAAAACCTGTTGTTTCTTTTTTCAAGCTGCATTGCTTTTACATGAAGTAACAACTGTTACAGTAAGTTCTACTAGAAAAAAAAAATATTTTGTTTCTGTAAGCTCTTGTAGTACTTAACATTGATTTGGAACTCTGTGTGCAATAACATGGTGTATCTAATAACCAGCTAGTTTATAGAAACTTTTAAATACTTCATGTTATTGTATTAGGAAGGTCCTTCAGTACTGTATATTCAAAATGTTACATAGCTGCTTCAACTGGAAAAGGACACAAAATGGGAATTTCATTTCTTTCACCTCTTATAGAAGAGACCAACAATCTTATCAAATGCTTTATAAGTAGGATGGTCAATATCTTTTGGATCTGTATTAGAAAATAAATATTTATGGTATGCAGAGGTTCTTTTTTTGTCTTAATTTAGTCTTCAGTCAGTCTCCCTATTGAAGCTTTTGAAATGTGGTTTTATTTGAAATTTGCTTTGAATTCTGTCCCTCTGTTCCTTTGAAGTACTTGGAGTAAAGATGGAAAGACAAACTTAAATACAATTTCCAATTACAATTTAGATAGTTACAGAATGCATACCATAGTCTTTGTAAACAAGTATTATTTCATTATTTTCATACAAAACCATTTTAATGGAAGTAAAACTATTAATTGCTTTTGCAAAGAAGTCATGTTCCATTTGTAGCATTGTGAAAAACCTACTTGGGCACTTCTTTCTGCTTAGAGGTAAACTGGTATTTAGAATGAGAATTAGCATCTGTTAAGATTTTCTGTAAGGTAATGAAAAATACCCTAAATGGTAGCTGTTTTGCCTAATATTTTTCACTTCATAATTTGTAGTAAAATAGCTGCTGAATGCTTTGCTAGCATGAAGATTATATTGTCTGATTGTTACTGTGTTTTCTTTCATGACAGAGGGTGGTGAAAGCAGATATTGTGAACTACAGTCAGGAGCCTGTGACAAGAGCCGTTAATCCTCCCAGAAGCTCCATGTGTGCAGTTCAATGACCATGCTATTCTTCTCTGTTTTGATACCTTTGGCGGTCCTCCTACCTTGACACAGGCTCGAGGATTATCAGGAACTTGTAACAGTGACCATCTGTGTAACAATGCAATTTGAGGCTTCAAAAATGTGTTGCACCATTGTGCATTGAGAAGCAACAGACACTTTTTTGACTGGCCGAAATTCCAACATGAGACTACACTTTGGGAAATTAAGATCTATATTCTTTTAAATGATATTTAAATTAAAGCAGGATAACTGTGTTTATATGTTTCTTTCTATCTGTTTGACTGCTACCAGAATGAAAATGGATGCAGAATGTCTGCATTCAAAACACTTTTAAAGACATAACCATGGAAGGGTATTTTGCCAAAGTATTTTAAAATTTCTCTTTTTGCTCTCCTGTGATCTGAACTAAAACTCAACAGAATGTTAGTTGGAAATGCTATCGTTGGAATAATTTTAAGCACGTAATATATTTTATCTAGGGATCATTTGGGAAGTGTTCTATTAATATATATACATAGTGCAAAATGTATGAATTGTATCCAGTAAGAAAGTGCTTGAAATAAAGTGTTAATATTAAAAATAATTCCTTTTCTGAAGTCTGAAGTTGTTTCCTTGGGTGTTCTGAAAAATGCTAGTAGTTTTATGTATTTTTATTATCACATCATCATTACTTCTTGCAGTAGTAGATATGCTCTTATGTCTTCATGAATATGGATGAACCTCAGTCAACAGTTCAGGCTGTAGATGTTGAGTGATATATTCAATGTGTGTTAGAAACTGTTGATAGGTCAATTAGGATCAGTCATTTTTAATAATTGAATGACATTTGGCCTGGAACTCTTTTTTCTGGTTCAGAGTAAATGACAAATAAAAAGCTGTCTGCTCTGTGATCATCACATTTCTCCTCTGCAGTCTTTCAGACATGCAGTTCTCTGCTGGCGTATCTGAACAGAAAGCTAACAAGCGAAAAAAAGTTAAGCTAAAATGATTCTAAACTAAAAATCTTTTCTTGTTTTAGCTCTAGAATGTGTTTTCTTATGAAGGACAGCAGAAGAGTTGGAGATTTCTAAAATGAATGAAGCTGAGTGAAAGAAGCTTGTGTATCACAAGTGAAAATGGTGAAGTCCTTTAACTGAATGTTCCTATTAAGCTGTTCAAGCAAGTGCTTAATAGTTAGAACTATTAAACTGTTAGTAGTTTAATAAAATAGTTAAACTAATTTAACCATATATAAAAAAATAAATAGCAGATGGCAAAAAATATGCTGGTTTTTATTATTTTGGTATATTCTGAGTTAATTGAAAAGCTAAGTTCATTCTTAAACCATTCAACATGCAGCTTGACAGTTTTATAACTACGTGTTAATGATTTAATATCACAGTATTTTATCAAATGTGGGAAAGTCAAAGAAACAACCAGAGACATTGAGAAATTATTCTACACTAAGGTAGGTGTGAATTTGCAGTAAATTATGTGTTCTAGGCTTACAGTCTTATGTTCTTGATCCTGTCCCATGGAGTTTGTGTCCCACCGTATAACTTTACCTTATAGCTAAGTCACTTCAATGAGACTGAAATGTGAAGTATTTTCCACTACCACCAGAAGACAACTTTTGTTCAGTTTTTCTGAAGTAGATGATAAATTTACAAGTTTATGTCCTGCAAAGCATGTGATAAGGGTTTTTTTGAACCCTTAGATTTCTTGGTGTGTTTGTGTCCTGAACTCTGCCCATGTGTTCAAGTATTCCTGTGAACTGCCCCCTCTCTGAGGAGCTGAGCTCAACCTGGCTCAAATGGGTGGCCAGAGCCGTCTTTCTCTAGTGCATATGCGTCAGGTTCATACTTTGGTCTTAAAAAACAAATTCTTTTCAGAAGAAAAATGCTTTTTCATAACTTGATACACAAAGCCCTTTCTTACCCTGAATAATAAAAAACTTGCTTTTACATTTAGCATAATCCTGTGGTGCAAAGGCTGTGACACATGTCCCAGTCCAAGCTATTTTACAGATAGATTTTGTGTGTCTGTCTCATCGTGATTTTTTTATTCTCAATGCCTGTTTTTCTAGCTGTCTTTGATTAGTACGTCCTTTTGTGGTTTATTCCCACTGATCTTTTCACCATTTACTATGTTAATTCCCTCCCTCTGCAGATATGTTTGTTTACATTTCCAAGGTGCTTTCATTCTTCCTCTCTAACATACATGTATATTATTTATGCAAACCAGGGATGTCTTGTCTTCTGTGCCCCCAGCCCCTCCTTTTGCTGCCCCTCTTAACCTCTGCAGATTTTCTGTATTGTATACTGACTTCCACTCTCCCTGCTTTTCTCTACCATTCCAGCCCCATTTAGATCCATTACCTGTCCACAGTTTAATCCTTACAAATGAGCTTTGCTCTTTTTGCTCAGCCCTGGGGACCCCACCTTGAGCCTTGGGATTCCAGCTGCAGTCTAAATCCTTAGCTGTGCAACTAAGGTTCTTCTGCCTTTGAAGTGCAGCAGCAGCTGTGGTTGAAGAGTCAGAGGTGCCTTTGCCACCACTATGACCCACGTTCAACCAGGCTGAGCAGAAAAGTCAGGTAGTTCTGGAGGATTAAGCAACATGGAGAGCAGGAGTAGACAGTGTTCTGCAGGGAGGACAAGGGCTGTCTGGAGGAATAGAAACAAATTTAATTGGAGAGGTGTGTAGAGGGAGGGAGGTGAGCTGCTGTTCCATGCCTTGCTCCTTCCATAAGTAATGTCCCAATGCTGATCCACATGTTTCACATATGGTGGAGTTTAAACATGTGCCATATTAATGCACTTAATCACTTCTCATCTTTTGCAAGGTGAGAACTGCTTGAAAGCAATTCAACAAACAGTAGTGAAGTTAAATAATGCAATGCTTTCAAAAAATGAGGCGACAGATGCTTAATGTCCATTGACATGAGGAGCAGGTTTGGGGCAGGGAGGAAGCATGTTTTTTCCTGAAGCTGAGGCCAGACGAAGGGAAGAAACGTGTTCAGCCCCTGATCTTACACAGATCCACACTAGTGAAGTGATCTGCCTGCTCAGAGCTGTTGTAACTAATCATTTCAGTAACAGCTCCACAGCTAAAAATTGTTCCTACGTTCAGCTCCTTGCTAGGGTCAGTCTCATGTGATGTGGTGGATACCAATAGGTACATTGTGTCTGGCTACATATTAGATTACCAGTGCTTTTTAAACTTGTATTCAAAGTGCTATTAGACTGTGCAACTTCTCTTTTGTGGTTCTGAAATTTGGTGGAGTCAAATTGAGTCACTTTCACAAAGAGCAGCGTGAAGGTGTTTTCCCTTACAACCAGCTGTTTTGAGTGCCAGATTCTGTGACGAGTTCATGATCTCTTCTCCAAATACATTGTTCTTTGGACTGTTCATAAAAGGTATGAAAAGACAGGAGGTTTTTTTTTAACTAGAATTAACTTTTTTTTTTTTTTTTAAAAAAAAGAAAATATAGAAAGTCACTAGAAAAATTACATGACAGGGCTCTATTGAGGAATTTGAAAATTGTCTGTACTGTCTATTTGTATCACCAGACAGATAGCTGTTTACAAAAAACCCCAGTTTCATAAAGCACTGTTTGTGTTTCACTGGAAATAAAGGGGTTTTGGATCAGGCAGCAAATTAACTAGAGCTAATTTGCTTCTTGGAGCCAACACTGTCAGTCAAATGCACCCGATAATGAACCTGGTAACCAAAATTGTATAATTTTATAATGAAAAATATTAGTAGTATTTAAAGTTGGCTGTTCTTTTGCTTTTTGGTTATCATGGCATTAGATAAGTTGAAATAATATTTTTCCTTTTTGCATTTATTTTATTTTAGGAATATGGTTGCTTTTTCACAAGAGAAGGTTTATAATATTTGTCTCATGATGATCCTGACCTTTTCACACAACTTGTACTACAGAGCACTGTTTAGAAGATGTCCCTGTTTCATGTGTTGATCTAAGGCTGAAGATCTATGTGTCGCTGGGGAAAGCAAGTGGTGCTGAAGCCTTATTGCTATGTACCTGTTCCATCTTTGGATCACTGCTCTGAGCTGGCCCAGCAGCTGTAACCGACTGCAAGCAAAACAAAATCCCCCATTATTTGTCATCTACAACCCTTTCAAAGTAAATCTTGGTATGTCGGTCTATGTACTGTCCCATTTATGTTTTCTCATTGACAGAAGACTAAATTGTTGGGTTTTAACATAGTTAGCAATTTTATAATAATAGGAAGTTTTTTGCAGAAGATTTTTTCCTATTTAGAGTACTTATGTTCATTTTTGATGTAGCCTAAAGCAGCATTGAGTTTTACAGTAGTTATGTTTGCAAAGCTGATGTGATTAACTACTTTTCCTTTTGGAATTTGAGCATAATTTCCCAAGTGAAAAGGTGGCTCTACAACGTTGTATTCTTTTCTTTCTCAGTTTAAGTGCTACTACTTAACATATCATCTGATTTCTTTAGGCTGTCTTTATTTAAAACCAACTCATAACTGCTTAAAATGTCAAAAGAGCTGAATGCTGCTGAGAAGAAAAAGCCAAAATCTATCCATGTTTGCGTAGGGGTAATGGCATACATATGAGATGAAAACTGCAGTCCAGATAATTATCCATAGGAAGCAAATTTATACTCTGATTTCAGCTGCTATGAATAGAATGTGATTAGGATTTAATGTGCTCCAGTTTTATTTGCAAAATACACAGGTCCTATATAAAACCTCTTTTTATAAAGTGCTCTCTAGAAGCCTTGGGGATCCCTGTTTAACTTGCAAATGCCGAAGTTTGATCTTCCCCAAATAGAAGATAGTGAAGCTCCTGAGTTCCATGAACTGATTTCTATTTTTGGCTTCCCATAGAGAGCTGACTGTTCAGCCAATTTAAACTTTTTTTTTTTCTTCTACTCCATTTCATCTTCGTTCATTTTGGCACCATTTTGAACTGGAAAACTTCCAGTTAGCTAATTGGCCATTTGCCTTGTTTTATGTGGGGTGATGTCAAGTGCTGAAATAACCAATTGACTGAAAGCAATCTTGTTTCAAAGGTTGGTCAGAACCAAACCTCAGAAGGTACCAATTTCAGGTTTGTTTTGTATGTAACTGCTACACAGTGTTCCTTATCCTAGTGGATGAACTTTGGAGAAGAATATAGATTTGAGGTCAAGAGCTTGTGTTTGCTCAGCTACCACATGTAGAGCACTGAATTCTGGAGGAAATAGGAATCCAGATCTTTTTTTTTAAATTTCACTTTCAAGACTCACTCTACCTCTACTCTCTAATGTCATATTGGCAATCAATATTTTTATAAAAATATTAATTCAAGTTCCCATTTAAAAATCAAAACATGATATGGTAATTATACATTGGTTCAGGGAAGTTTTTAAGGATAAGTGGAAAAAACTGGTTATGTTTTATGAGCTATGACTGGCATAGGTGAAGGTGTTTAATACACATTAATAATCATCTTTACTTGTTATGATCTGCTAACCTATCCTATATTCTGCTATCTACTTTTCTTATTTAAAATATTCTTTAAAATTATGATGTTTATAAATACAAGATAGAATGCCAAACTGTTTTTAACTACATTGTGCCTCGGAAAACTCATCCCACAAACAGCTCCAGGCAAACATTTTTTCTTTGCTAGCTAAAATGTTTCTGTCCTTTCCTGGGCTGATCCATACCAGGTAGCTTGCAGGATCATGACCTACTAATCCTTTTTGATTTCTGGTGAGCTTTTAAAAACAAAGTAGGCCAAGAGACATCAAAGGAGGTTTTAAAAGACACACACCGTGCCCTGAGAAGTAAATGTTGCTTTGGAAAGCATTCTCTCCTTTACAAAGAGGTGAATGCTGTGGTTTAATAATATTCACCAAAAGCACTTAAGCATATGCTCATATTTAAGTTCCCTTGAAGTCTATGTGATTTAAGTACACACTTGAAGCTAAATACGTTCTGGCATACTTTGCTGACACAGAAATTCTGGCTCCATTGAAATAAATGCCTTTAAGGCTAAAGTTCTTTCAGGAATTTCACTGTTGTTTCTTAAGTTATCTACCCATTGTGAATGTTATAAACTAAAGCCTCTCCCAAGTTAAAGAAAAAAAAAGGAAAAAGTGCCTTTCATATATATTCAGTTGCTTTTTTGATAGTTTTGACTGATGATAAAGTTGCAAAAAAACCCAATAAAATAATTGAAATGTGGTTCAGTTGTGTGATTAGAGCATTTCCATGACCTTGGTCTAGTTGCTGTTTTTGGAACAAATGCTCCTCTGATCCATAATGAATCCAAAACAGAGAAGGGAATCTGGAGACACTTGGCAAAATTCTCATTGCAAACTGAATATGGACTGATACTGCAGGAAAACATTGCAAGCTCCCATTTGTTGTGTCTGAATTGCAGGTCTGACATGGAGGATAAACAAGACCCAGTACTTGCTCAGATTTGGGGAGGTATTTGATCACCGTCTTGGAAAAAATGAAGTGTGATTTCTGGATATACTCCAGTATTTGTCAGAGAATGGTGAGGCAATGTTTAACTGTATAATGGAAACTGGAGACAAATTTTGACATCCCACTCATCAATCCAATTGCTTTTTTATCTCCCCACTGTCTTGGAAGGAGAGCAAAGTGTAAACCAACGGTTGGCACAAATGAGCTGTCTGTGCCATTTAGCAGCAATTTGCATGTAATTGGTAACAATTATACAGACAACCCATTTATAATAGGGAGTGAGATCACAATTTAGCATAAACTACAAGAAATCTAATCATATCCCTTAGGAATCACACAATGATGTAAGAAAGAAAATGGAAGTCTTTCAGTTCAACCTCTTTTCTGATTTTCTCACCCGGAAATTCAGGGATGCAAATAAGTCTGTACTCAAAAAGTTACACATTCTCAAAAGCCAGTTCCTTGCAGCTGTTATATAGGTACTATAAGCAGGTCCAAGGAGTGGTGTAGAGCACAGGAATAGTATTACTTGCACTGCTGTGGTGCAGAAGTGACATGCCTGCCCAGAGTTTGCCTTCTGCTTTATATTGTGTGATGCAGTAAGAGCTCTAGTGGGAAGCAGGGAAATGGGAAGATGGCTGGAGAGTAGGTAGGCAAACCAGCTTTTTTTTTCATTTCACCAAAGCACTTGGATGTTCCCTGTAGTATCAGCCTACCACTCCACTGTCACTAAGGCTGCACAATTATTTGTATGGCTATGTTATAATCAGGACTGAGAAAATGATCCAGTTTAAAATATATGGAAGAGGTGCAGAGGAGAAAAAGTTCTTATTAGAAGACAGGATTGATGTGGCCTGTCACACATTCTTCAGGTGCAGCTGAGGGACAGTGAGCTGGGGCACAGAAGCACCACTGGTCGGCTTTAAGCTTCTCATGGAATCCCAGACTTGGGAAAATATATAGGTCTTTATGACCTGCATTCCTCAGGCTGTGCAAAAGTTGTAAAGAAGAGTGACCTTTTTCCTCTTCCTTCTCATCACTGTCTGACCTCCTCTTAACATCAGTTCCACCTGCAGAAAGTCAGTCTGCAAACACATCCTTTTCTGGGTTCCTAGATATTAAATTCACATTATTTTCCTTGTATGTTGCTATTAATGGCAAAAACCACAGCAAACATTTATGATTTTCAAGACTTTTCCCTTTTTTTGCCAAGATAGCTCCCTTATCAAAGAACATCTGGAACCAAAAGACAGACCTGTGTTCCATATAGAAGGTATTTCAGAGGGACTTGAAATGAAACATTGAATACCTGCGCATCTGATTGCAGGACCAGAGTTACCCCAAGTTTTGAAAATTGTTCTCTCTAACTTCTTTCTTCATGAAATAATTTGTTTGTTGTTGTTCTATTTTTTGTAAAAAAAATTTTTTTTTTTTTAATCTGTGAAGAAGGATTGGTACCTTAAATATAAAATGAGCTCTGTATCTCTATAGTGGCTTCTTGAAGAAGTAGGGGAAAGAGAGAAGAAATGCACAGGGATACCCTTTCAGCCTATCTGAAATGTGTTGCAAAGAAATACTTTAGATTCCTCCCTGGGATTTCTTTTTTCACAGCTGGAGCAGTTGCTGGTTTTAACATACCTGACTTTTCTTCCATCTGATGGTGAGTAAGTGACTTGGGGAAGGGAGTGTAACTTAATGGCAAAGATGTCTCCATACTAACTAGAAGCATTCCCATGTAGTATTTATGTATGTAAATGCTTATGCTATTTAATGATGCACATTTGGTCAAATGATTCTAATCTAAACGTTCCTCTCTTTTGTGGTTGGGGCTTTTTTTTGTTTGCTGAGAGAAACATGGAAGAATATTTATTTGCTATCTTAATCAAAAGGTACTGAAACCCAACTGTGATCTGGAATTCCTGAATCTTGATGGTGTTCTAATGCAGAAGCAAGCAGTGGCCTCATCCCGAAGGGCTGCTGTTGTAAGCAGGAGTCAGGAGCCAAACTTAATGGATGGATATCAGGAGGATGGGATCAGTCTTTTTCCAGTGGTACCCAGTGACAGCATAAACGTAAGGTGAACCTACACTAGATTAGGGTTAGATGATCTCCAGAGGTCCCTTCCAACGCCTAATATTCTGTGATTCTATGTGATTCTGAAGGCTGAATTTTGACAAAGGCAACAGACTACTCTTTTGCAAGGTCTGTGATGCTTGGTAATGCTTATTTTTCTCATTAAAACTACTCATCCAACTGGTAAAGGCTGAGTAACCTTTCTGTTTCCACCTCTAAAGGTAGGTCTGTCCTCAAATTCAGAATGGTACTTTCATAAATAAATGCTAATATACGCAACATATGTTCTATGTGAATAAGCTGCATGATGATGTAGCAACACCTTCCAAGAGAGGAAAAAGCTGGGGACATGACTTGCATGTTTGGGGTGTCACATGAGCCATCACTGTTAGGCTCAGCGAATGCATTATCTGTACAGGAACTTCTGTGTTATTGACTGAAAACTTTTTCCACTTCGTTGCTAAATGATGATGTCTAGGCAGATACTAATCAGAAAGCAATTCTAATTAAATGCTATCAACCTTCTCTATGTAAAAATTGAGCCAGCTTCCATGAAACCCTTAGATTAGGGCCAGGAGACCTACGCTTCTCTCTCTTCCTGTTACAGGCATACAGTAACATCTTTACTAATTCTTACCTGTTGTGTAGTGAGATACTACAAAGTTTCTTTTCCTTCAGATCAACACTTCACAACCTGAGGAGTTAGCTGGCACCATAATAAGGAGGGTTTGTGTCCCTCATCTGAAGAGTACCCATTTTACAAAGTGTTAAAACCATGAACAGTGCAGGTACTTATGGTAAAAAAGCAGAGGGTCTTTGATTCAAGATTGTTTCTATACTAAGCTGGTGTAGTCTTAAAAATATTTGTTTAATTTTAATAAATAATAGATGCATAAGGGACTAAGGGTTTATCCAAGAAGCTACCCAGTACTTGATCTCCTACTTAAAGGAGATGGATTTCATAATAGTTGGACTCCTGCCCTTCATTCCTATTGGTTACCATTTACGCTCAGAGAGTCATTGACCTTTCAATTTGTAATTTATGAGAGTATTACATTTGATGATACTTCAAATGATTTTAGATCTTACTTTTTTTATCCAGACAGCTGAATAAATGGTCTAAAAAGTCACTGGGATTTGATAAAGCCTAAATAAACCCAAGCAAAAATGTTTTTTGAAACATTTTACTTGGTATTACAGTTGCAAGAACAAAAAATTATCTGTCTTGTTCTTTGGTGTTAGGAGGTGGAGAGGTTTCCCATGAAGACTGACCACTCCTGGTTGCTGCAAGTTCTTTAGATGCTGACATTACAGAGATGTTCTTGAATGAATTACTTGATAAAAGTTAATTTTGCTTCATACCTCTAAAAGGGGTTTACCACCAGAGCTGGTACTGGTTAGTGGAAGACCAGTACCTCTGTGCTGTCATGGCATTCTTTGGTCTGCATAAATGAAACTGCTCTGCTGTTAATCATGTGAGTGCTTAGGAGGTGCTCAGCTGCTGTCTTGAGAAGGTAAGGTTTAAAGGGACAGTGGTGACTGAAGGAGTGCAGGCAGGGGGCTTCCAGGCTTGAACATTAGGACTGAAGGCCACCAGTCTTGGCCCTGAGCATCTACACCCAGAATATGAACTCTGAGATGCAGAGACAGTGCCAGGGTTTTCTTCAGACTCCAAGGATTAAAGTAATGGTTTGGGGACTCAGTGTTTGAGAGGTATCTGTTCAGATTTGCTCAACAGAGAGCAGACTGCTAGGTTTTAGGACATTAAAGATTTAAATTAGCATAGTATTTCCAACACATTTCTTGCTTCTGATTTCCTCTTGAGCAGGTCTGTAGGAATCACAGAGAAGCTTTATCAGAAGGGATTTATGGAAGTCAGGATCAGTATCTGAAGGGGGCCTACAAGGTCAGGTCAGACAGTGATAGGACCAGGGGAAATGGGTGCAAGCTAGAGGAGAGTAGATCTAGGTTGGATATTAGGAAGAAGTTCTTCACTATGAGGGTGGTTAGAAAATGGAACAGGTTGCCCAGAGAGGTTGTGGAAGCCTCATCCCTGGAAGCTTTTAAGATAAGGCTTGATGGGGCCCTGGGCAACCTGATCTAGTGGATGGTGTCCCTGCCAGGCAGGGGGGGTTGGAAATAGATGATCTTTAAGGTTCCTTCCAACTCTGACGATTCTATGATTCTGTGATTAGACACCACCATTTTACATTTGCTGGGGTTATGACTTGGATGGAAACTTTATTCTCTAGGTGTGGCTGAGGCCAAGATTACATGAGGAATTGGGTGACTGGGGTGTGAAACTGGAAGGCAACAGCCTGCCAAAGGGATTGGGAACAAGTGGAATGTCAGATGATGGAGACGGGTGTTGTGCGTGGTTGGAGCACTCAGTTGCTATGGGGATGTACTACACCATGTTCACCATTGAGGAAATGCATCGTGCCCTCACAGCAAAGCTGTTACACAGTAAATGACAGAATGCACTGCACATTTCTGGGTAAGGGAGGGAAAAATATGAAATATGTGGGGGAAGGTAATTTTAGGGAAGAGAGTAAGTGTTTTTGTAATGGGAGATGGTGTCAAAATGTATACACGTGAACAAGGAGCACTATGGTGGAACAAGCAGCTTGCTAGTTTTTCAGTGTTTGGCTTTGGAGCCTTAATGTTCTTCCATATAGGTTTCTTTTTAATATAATAAGTATAACATAATATACATTGAATATAATATACATGTATAAATCAATATCCTATGGTGGAGCCAAGGCTGCCATGTGATGTATAGTAGACTTTAAAGTAAATTATCTTATGTTTTAGTTGAGTTTTCAGTTAGATTCAACTAGGAACATTATAAACAGGAACCTTCCCAGCTTTTTAAAATCTATCCCTCAAGGTTATTCCAAGTTGCCACAAACAGATTGTGTTGGGAATGCATTCATGTTCTTAAATCAATCAGTAATATGTGTAAATTCATTTTGGTCTGTGGCTTTTTTTCTTATACTGCTTTCTGCAAGTTATTCGTGCCATAGGATCATTCACTGGTTTTGCACATTATTCTTTTTATTTCCTTATGGAAAGCTTAAGACTGAATAATGTGCTATTTTGCTCTCTGTTTCCAAGTTGCTTAAAGATTTGTAATGATGAAATGTAATGCTGTGATACAAGGGTTTTTTTTATCTTGTAAATGCAAAGCTTGACTGCCTGTATCCATGGTTTCCATGAGACACTTTTCGATGGTTCGACTTGATGGTCTTTTCCAACCTTAATGATCCTGTGATCCAGGCATAGTCCCACTAGCTGGCTCCATGTGAGCAGCAAGTTGTGAACACAAGTACCAGTGGGATCCAAGGTCTAAGTAAACAAGCAGTGTGCAAATACCAGTGCAATGAATCAGCAGAAGAAATAATCAACAAGGGAATAGTATCTGCAAATAAATTTTGATGTATTTGCCCAGCACAATTAAAGAAAAGATCTGGAAAAATGAACTGGTGTGATTATCTGACAAGTCAATATTGCCAATAGTCACTACCAGTTAAGCTCGGAATTAGTTAGTCATAGCAGACTGAAGGGTAAAAATATTAAAGTACCAGTATGAAATGCCAAAAATAACTGCAGATAAACCAGAATGTTAATACTTTACTTTGCTTTCTCTGGCCTCCTTGCCCCTCTTCATCTGGTATTAATTTTGATTTGATTTTGATTTTGAATAATCTTTAAGACATTGAGGGCATTAGGGCTCTGTAGGTTTAGAGCACTAGGTCTGCTTTTCACATTGAAGTGAAAAGAGTGTACCTTTGAAGTACAATTATAGTTCAGAAAGGAATCCTCCCCCCCCCCCTTTTTTAGCATAGAGGCAACCTTAGATGTTTTTGAATGTTGACTTGATATGTTAAATTTGAAAATATTTTGGAGCAGTTTCATTTCCTCTTGAGATTTGTGTCAGCCTTAATGGGGATGCTGCTGACTCAGAGACAGATGGAAAGATGTATTTAAGAAGTGGAAGGTTTGAATGAAATTCTTGTTCCCACCCAATGCTACACTGCATGTTGCCTGCTTCTGAATTGTTGTCAAAGCTCCTGTTACTTCTTGGAGTGCAGAACGATGAAGGTCACAAACAAGAGACTGGTTTTATGCCAGACAAACTTTCTTCCTCTGGTGTCTCACTTGTGGTGCTTTGAAGAGTAAGGAGTATTACTTGTCACTCAGAGGTATCTAATCTTAAAGCATACTATGACTGCAGCATGGTATCATCCTCTGCTAGTGAATAAAGCTTAATTTTAAAGCTTGCCTAAATAAGGAATGGATTAGGCATTTAAGCATGGTGCTTGCCCTCATAGCAGGGGAGAGATGCAAGTTATATTCTTTCCTTTTGCTGAAGCCATTTGAGCTGGTCTACAGGAAGATGCCATTACTCAGATGTTCAGCAACATCTCTGTACAAGGTAGCAGCTCTGGCCATCTCTTAAAGGCTTGCAGGAACTCAGCTAGAACAGAATTACAGAATGTTAGGACCTTGAAAGATCATCTAGTCCAACCCCCCCTGCCACAACAGGATTCCCTAGACCAGGTCACACAGAAGCGCGTCGAGACAGGTTTTGAATATCTTCAGAGAAGGAGACTACACAGCCTCTCTGGGCAGTCTGTTCCAGTGCTCTGTCACCCTTGCTGTGAAAATATTTTTCTTGTGTTCACATGGAACCTCCTATGCTTCAGCTTACAGCCATTGCCCCTTGCCCTGTCACTGGGCTCCACTGAGAGCCTGACCCCCCTTCCTTGGTGAGACCAGCAGTTTGTCAGGTGTCTCATGCTTCCGAGAGAGAGATATAGGGAGTTCCAATGGATGCTACAGTTCTCAATGTCTCTGTTTGCTTGGCCAAGTGTGGATATAGCACTGCTGAGAGTAAGACAGTGGTAACATGGTGTGCTGCAGACCATTGCACTTCAGCTGCTGTGTATTTTGATTACTGAGGGGATGAAGCAGCAAGTTTACTTTTCCTTCTGAGGACAGCTTGAGAGGTCCAGACTGGTCTAGACTGAGAGACTTTTAGGCTGTACACCGAGAGCCACTCTCAGATAGCCAACTGTAGGTGTGCCAAGCCCTGGTATTGTGGTATTAACACTTAAGAAACCATGGAGCAATACAAACTCCCTGGCCAGGACTGCAACAGGGAAAGTCCTCTCTCCTGTACAGCACGATTCATCTATTTGAGCCTTTCCTAGAATAATACCACCTCCCCAGGGCAGGGCTTTTGTTTTTTTCATATCACAGTTTTTTACACTTTTTTTTTAAAATGTTATTAGAAAATATGAAACCAAGGAAGTGTCTTTGCTTTCATGGTGTGCTCTAATATTAGATGGTAACTATGCTCTCTTCCTTTTGGGGAATTTCACTATTTGCTCATCAATACTGTTAATGTGAATTAATTTGCAGTAGTGCTCGGCTATGAAGTTCTTTATGTGAATAAAAGAAAATTATTTAAGAAGAATGATACATATTTTAAACCTATCCTTTTTTTGTCATGGATAAGAGTGCTACACCATTGGTATTCTCTATGTAGTACATAGTTTTATAAGGAAGGGAGCTATTGCAAGATTTACAATTTCTTTGTCTAACTTTGTGAAACAATATTAATTTCTAAACCTGCTGCCTAAAAGAAAACATGTCACTGTTGATTTATAGCCTTTGGTCAAATACTTGCATAGAGTTTGATCCATCTGTTAGATTGTACAAATTTTTAGAAAGATTAATTGAAGCAGGTAAATTACATCTTGTTGAGGTTTCTCCTTGTCTAACTATGTGTCTGTCAAATAGATAATTACACTGATTAAATTTGTCAAAGAAAAGAAATTTTAACTAGATGTATGAATAAATGTTTTGTGCTGTTATAGCAATTAAAATCTTCAGTTGAGGCAATAACTTCAGGAAGCAATGAGTTTATTAGACTTAATAAAAAAGGGATGCTTCTATTAAACCACACATGAAATTTTACAACAATGAAATTATTTAAGATATTTGTTACATTTCATTATGGTAGGTTTATTTTTTTAATGTACATTTCTCTCTGTGCATATAGAAATACAGTGCTTTGAACAAAAACTTACTCACCTGTTTTTCGTAATGACGTGCTTAGATGGGTAATGTCAGACCTGTGGTACTAAATATGTTATGGATTGAATTGCTGTATTTATTTAGGAAGCAATAAAGTCCTTAACTAATAGCACAATTTGAAACTACAGGAATCTCATAGGCTGTCATACCCTATGGAAAGCAGATGGGCCTCACAGACTTTACATAATGTCATTCCAGAAAGACTGGTCTAAACTTCTTAGCAAAAGCTTAATAGATCCAGAATTTTCTACCATGTGTTTATCAGACAAATGTTAGAGCATATTGGTTCCAAGTGATGACAGAGTTAAGTCCTCTTAAGTAAGATTCACAAAAACTAAAATGTTACATGTATACTTTTGCCATTTGCAGATCTGTACTGGGGCAATGCACTATGGGTGTATTAAAGCATAGGAGCATAGGAGGCATATGGAGACCAAAAACTGGGAACTTAATGTGTAGGCTCTTGGAACCCAATCTTTCATGAGGCAGCACTGTATGAATTTTACTTTTGTCTTTGGTAAGAGAAAATATCTTAGCTCTGCTATCACCTTGGAAGTAGTACAATGGATAGGAGTCAGGACTGATTTTCTTCATACTTTGTGCTAGTCAGAGCACATCTTTACGTTTACTTACTATGGGCAAGAACACCTTGCCAGAAGAATTTTATTTGATGTATAAATGCAATCAAAAAAGAGCAAAAGGTGATTCTGTTGAATAATGAGGAGGTGAGAGAGTAAAATGTACAATGATAATTGTTCTGACTTCTTCATACATGGCTGTGAATAGTTCCAGTAATTGCAGTGAGGTTGTTCATGGTACTGAAGTGTTTGCCTGCACATTGTGTTTGTATTCATTGGTTCTGTTGCCATGCTTTTACAGCCATATCAGACAGAGGAAGTGTATATTAGACAGAGGAAATGTAAAGCTATCCATTGTACAGTCTCAATCTTCTGAAGTTGGTTGTTTTGGGTTTTTTTCCCCAGTAAACTTGTACTGAAAAAATGCCTTGTAAGATTTTTAGATGTAAAATTCTAGATTCACCATGAACACAGTTCAACCAATTCAAAATCTGTATGTTTCTGTTGGACATCTCTAGAAAGTGAGAACAAAATCATTATCTTGAGCCAATGTGAGAAGCTCAGCATAACTTACCAGTTTCTAAGGATCTGGAAGTATTTAATCTCCAAATTTCAACAGCAATTAGGATAGAAATTTGACTATGAGGAAACACACTTGTGGAATTGGCCCTGGCTGAATTTCAGAGAAACAACTGAAACAGCTTGTGCAAACACAAGAGATTGTTAGGTATCTTTAGCTGGATGCATGCATAGCATAAGAGCTCAACAAATATAGCTTTAAAAATAGATTATTCAGTTGGCTATTGTGATTTTAAAACAGTGTGCTTATGCTTCTGACTGTGTACACTAGAAGAATTTTAGATAACTGCTCCAAACACTGTAACTCCTGAGTCCTTGTAGAAGAATACATGATCCTGCTGTTTGGATGCTCAGAAAACTGAGAAAAAATATTTATTGTTTTTAATGCAATTCAGCACTGGGAATGGAATACTGTGTTTAATCTTACAACTGTTTTTCATCAAAATGACTTAAAATCCTTTAGCAATACCCTTTGAAGGGAAGTGCTCTTCTGAAGGCTGATTTTGCCAGTTTATTTCAGCACTCAAGTAGCTCTACCTTTAATAGTTTAATGATTTTTTTGTACTCTACCTTCATCTTTTGGGCAAAATTAATCTTTATTGAAATTCCACACCAGGGATATTTATCACCCAATGTTTTTCTTATCTTATGTTTGTGTATGTGGGATAATAATGATTCCTAGCTATTATATTATTGTTATATAGAATTCAGGGGTTTGCAGTCCACTTGATTGTAATTCATGACATAGTGAAATTTTGTCTGCTGAATAACCCTCACGAAATTGCTTGGTGCTATTTCTGGATAAAAGAACAGAATAATTGGAGTCAGTTGGGTTTTTACAGTAAACTTGAGAAACACTCCACTTCTAATAGAAGAGTAACTAAAACTAGATTATTTCAATGTGCCTAGCAGTGCACTTAAGACAAATTAGTTATTTTTAGTCCTGTCTATCATAAGGAACTTTACATGACAGCTAGCTGGTGAGGCATAAATTGCCGTTCTTCAGTGTAACTGAGACGACCCTTCCTTGCTTCCAGTCTTTGCAGTCCCTCTGCTAATCTGACAGCTCAACAAAGGTGACTAGTGTCTTTGGCTTTTAAAAGAGTTCAGGTGATCTAAGCCCAACAGCTGTGTGTTTTCTTCCATGAACATCTGGCACTCTTTGTGGTATGTATTGTAGTATGTTTTGTTTTGCATGTGCCAATACTGCCTTAAAGCTACTAGAAGGCCAAAGTTTATTTTGGCTAAGTAGTCAACTATTTAGAATACACAACAATATAAAACTACTCATTTCCCTCTGAACTCCTACAGCTGTTTTGATAAGTTATAAAGCAAAGAGGAAAAACTAGACATGACTAATTATAAGATGGATTCTCTGGTGCATCTGCAGCAGGCGTACAGCTTGGGTGGTTGCAGGTCAGGTACATAAAGAAAAAGGGATCATTTCACACTGGTATCCATCACTGGTAAAAACTTAGAACAAATATTAATACTAGCGAAATCAAAGCTCCTTCAGTTTTAAATGGGTTAGTTACATGTAATAAACTACTTAAAACATGATGAATAGCTTTAAAATCATAGACTTTTCGGCAATTAAATGTCCATTAAATATATTTCTAGATATTTTTAATCATCAGAATGAAATATTTAAAGTTCAGTTTATTAAGATGAAAGCATTGACAGCACCAAAGGTAAACCTGAGCAATGTGAGGGTGAGAGAAAGATCACAGAATCACAGAATGTTAGGAGTTGGAAGGGACCTTGAAAGATCATCTAGTCCAACCCCCCTGCCACAACAGGATTCCCTAGACAAGGTCACACAGAAGCGTGTCGAGACAGGTTTTGAATATCTCCAGAGAAGGAGACTCCACAACCTCTCTGGGCAGTCTGTTCCAGTGCTCTGTCACCCTTACTGTGAAAATATTTTTCTTGTGTTCACATGGAACTTCCTATACTTCAGCTTACAGCCATTGCCCCTTGTCCTGTCACTGGCTCCACTGAGAAGAGCCTGACCCCATCCTCCTGACACCCACCCTTCACATATGTAAAAGCATGAATGAGGCCACCCCTTAGTCTCCTCTTCTCCAAGCTAAAGAGACAAGCTAACTTAAAGGCTGGAGAGGGCCTGTTTACAAAGGCCTATAGTGAAAGGACAAGGGGTAATGGTTTTAAATTAGAGAAGAGTAGATTTAGATTAGATATTAGGAAAAAGTTCCTTACCATGAGGTTGGTGGAACACTGGAACAGGTTGCCCAGAGAGGTGGTTGAGGCCCTGTCCTTGGAGGCATTCAAGGTGAGGCTAGACAGGGTTCTGAGCAACCTGATTTAGTTGGGGATGTCCCTGCTCACTACAGGGGGGTTGGACTAGATGACCTCTGAGGTCCCTGCCAACCCAGATGATTCTATGATTCTATACTGATCCATGGGGTTGGTCTTTCCCAGGTGCAAAACTCAACACTTGGCCTTATTGAATTTCATTCAATTTCTCCCTGCCCAACTCTCCAGCCTATCTAAGTCTCTCTGAATGGCAGCGCAACCCTCCGGTGGGTCAGCCACTCCACCCAGTTTAGTGTCATCAGCAAACTTGCTGATGGTGCACTCTGTTCCCTCATCCAGGTTGTTGATGAAAACATTGAATAGTATGGGTCCCAGTACTGACCCCTGAGGGACTACACTGGACACAGGCCTCCAACTAGACTCCATCCCATTGACCACAGCTCTCTGACTTCTGTCCTGATCTGAGGTATTCTTTTATTAAAATGACTTCTAAATAATTTGTGATTGTAATAGGTTTTCTAATAAGGGATGAAAAGATTAATTTTTAAAATAAGTAAGAACTCCACCAAGATCATAAATATATGCAACTTTAATCAATGCGTTGAACCTTCAATCTAAATATGTTTCCTGAAGGAAAATGATTAAGTCACAAAAGGTCTATTAGTGGGTCACAAAGGAGAGACTATTGTGGTCTGTTTTGCAGAAATTAATATTTAATGTCTCAGTATGAGTTTACTCAATGGTCTGCAATGGAAACTTCAGGTGGTATGTCCCCCTGTTTGCTTGCACGTATTCATAAAAAATTAGAGAACTACTCAATTCTGTATGAGACACAAAATGGAAACAGTCCCTTTCTCATTGAGTTTAGTGCTTAAAGGTGGAAAAAGAATATGCTGTGGGAAACCCACTGGAAGGATTAATTTTCAAGTCATATTTTTAGACAGAAGAAGATGGAATTAATTTGAAAGTGAAGGTGGCATCATATTTATCATAATCTCTGGTTTTGTTTGTCTTTTATGAAATGTGTCAAGCTGTCTGTTGGACCAACCATTTCAGAGCTACAGACCCTATAGGACCTGTCATCTTTGGGTATAGTATAAGACAAAAAAAAGCAATTTAGCATAGTACAGAAACCTGCTAGCAATTATATGTAGCAAGGAGAAATTAGTTTGGGACAGAAATATTTTTAAGAGGATTCTGCCCTGTCTCATTGGAAGTCCCATTAACTTTATGGTAGCATGGAAAAAAGCCACATCTAGAAATGAGGCAGCTAGAAGATACTGCTGTCTGGGAAAGGAATGAGAGACTTGTTAAATGGTGCCTTGAAGGTAAAGATAAGCTCTGTTTTTTGTTGGAAACACTTAACATAGAGGTGTTAGGAGAAGACAGTAGTGACTGTGTTAAATGGATTGCCAGGGAGAAGCATGGGAATGTTGGGTGTGTTTTAAGTGTTTCTACACTGTACTTATACTTTCAAAGCTGTTATCCAGCCTCTTGGATAAATAATATTTAGAAAATATTTATAACATATACAGTCAACTTGATGTTTAGGTCTTTCAGAGCCTAGGAAAAAAGGAAGTAGCAGTAGTGTTAACATAGTTCAACCCTGTGTACTTAAATTGTAAACTCATGGAGGAAGAATTGTACAGGGATGTGTTTTTACAGTGCTTGATATAGTGGGTTCCTGGCTTCTGTGTCTTATTATACTACAAATAGCAGACAAGAAACATAACTACATTACAGTCTCTGTATTTTAGAATAATAATTCAGATAGTAGTGATCAAACCAGTGATAAAATGGGATTTCAGTCTGTTTTTACACATACATAATTTGAAATGAAATCCTCAAATAAGCCAGGAGAACTATAGCTGTAGGGGGAGCAGATGATTGGAGTTCAGAGGCCAGATAGTTAGTGGAAGGAAAAATTGGCTCTGGCTTTCCTTTGTTTCACCCATACATATCCATAACCCATACAACTGCAAAATTGCTTTAGTTTGGCCAACTACTGCTTCCCTCTTCTCTTACCCTTCTCAACATGACTTCTTTCTACTCATACAAACTACAGCTGTAGAGCAAGTAGCATGCAAAAGTAAGGCTAGTGTTATACTGGCTTTGTCATTCCCATGCTTATTCTCTTCAGTATCTGCATGAGGCTACATGCCTCAATTCATCTGTGGAATTGAAGGCCAAAAAGCTCCCCTAAAGCCTTAGCCATTTTTAAGTCCTTTTGGGTTCTCTTCTGAACACATATGTTGAAAGACACAGGGCAGTATCTTTCCTTATCCAGCAAAAAATTTTTAGGGTTTTTTTGTTTAGTTGGTTTTTGATGGTAAAATGAGCAGATAAAATCTCAGTAAGCTGGTATGATCAAGTAATGAAATTTGTTGACAAGCTTTTCCTGTTCTTCCATGTATATAACTGGAACAGAAGTACTTGGTTTTTTGATGCCAGAGAGAGGTGAATGTTGCAATGATAATATCCATTCCGGTCTTCCTGAGCAGCCTTCTTAAAATGCAGCTTCTTCCCTTCTGAAATCACAGGGGAGATCTAAGCTCTGCTATTCTGCCTGCTCTGCTTGAGTGGGAATCCCACTGGCTCTGCCCACAGGAGGAGAGCAAACAGCAACAGAGATGAAAACCAGTGTGCATGTGAAAGAAGAGAATTTTGCTTAAGGCATCTGAAGTATCGTGGGAGGCTTAAGATAAATGTTGTTTTTGTGTTTGGAGTGCAGCTGTGGAATATCTGACCTCAGGCTCAGTAGCTACCAGGGACTTTTAGTTTCATCATTTGATGGTATAAGGTTTCAAGTATCTTGATTCTGCACTGCTAACATTTTAGATGCTGCCTCTAGGTCTTTAACTGAATTTGCTGGAGTGCAAGAACTCAAGAATTTTTCTCCTTTTTTATTGGGTAGGAGAGACTTACTCTACCCTTACATGCAGATGAATTTTAAGTATCACTTCTTAAAATTTTGTTTTTCCACAAAGCCTACAAAAAGAGTAGCAGGCACCTGGCAAGCTGAGACTGCTGCCCTTCAGGATGACTCGTTCTGTTTTATTCATACATTTCCATCTGCCTATCTGCATTTGTCTATGCCTTTTTTACTGATACTGGAACTACAATGTTTCTGTCACAGAGGTTGTTCTTTTGCTCAGGGCCAGACTATACTTAGCACACTGATGTCCATGTCCAGCAAATGTTTTCCCTGCAGCTAATTCAAATACAAACAAAAACAGGTTTACTGACACTTCAGGAACTTCAGTCGGTACCTCTCACTCTGCAGATGTCTATGGTTCCTGTTGTTTACATGTAGAGGCTAAATCTTCACAGTGTAATTCCTCTTGTATCCATATTTATGCTCATATCACTCTCACCAAAATGCTTCACATTACTGGAGACTTAGCACTATATTCTTTTCAGAGGAGAGCAAAAAGGTATTCTCCATCTCCGTGGGATGCACAGCCTGAAGAGACACGTTTTGCCAGATCAGGCCAAACTGCAAAATGGTACTTATAGTACTTTGATTGTTTCTTGCATTTGCTTTGCTTTTTTATAGTCACCATGCAGGGGTGATATTAATTGGTAGACTGCTTTAAAGATGGAAATATTCTCTAAGAGTCACAGATGAAGTGTGAGCTCTGTATGAGCTCTCTCAAGACTGGACGCTTTCTTTGCAGCAGGGTACAACGTCCTTCCACGGTGACTCAGTATCCCAAATACTGCCCACATTGCTTGTAAAAACATTCTCTGCTGTTTGAAATTGTAAGTCAGTCTCCATATCTCTGAAAAGAGGTTGACATCTTTTCCCAAGCAATTGAATAAAGGAAGGGAGAACTCATTTTGTCTCATTTCACACCCACTCAGTTATTATCGCTTTCAAGGTTCAGCTTAAGTTTGAACATAAGATCATAGAATCATAGGATTGTCAGAGTTGGAAGGGACCTCAAAGATCATATAGAACCCCCCTGCCTGGCAGGGACACCATCGACTAGATCAGGTTACCCAGGGCCCCATCAAGCCTTATCTTAAAAGCTTCCAGGGATGAGGCCTCCACAACCTCTCTGGGCAACCTGTT